>JAUJYS010000613.1:0-21818 GCA_033995665.1 Melogona broelemanni
TATATTTTTTTAAGGCAAGTCAGTCTCGCTCGCTGCGCGCGCTCCCTGTCCGCTCCCTGTCGACCGTATTTTCCGCTCCATTTTGCCCGTAAAGGAAACATCAACCACTAGTACATTACGGTATGTAAAGCTTGTATGGCCATCGCCTCTCTTTACGCCAAAGGATTATCGAGTCGACCACTTTCACCTCTTTGAACCACCCCATCTTCAAAGAAAATATATTTTCCTCCCTAGCAAGAACTGCACACATTTAGCGAGCGGAATTAAAAGAACGCTCTTCTTCGGAAGCTCTTACGCAAATCGGATATCTCGTGATATACACTTATTTGAAGAATGCACCGATGGCTCCCAAACTTCAATTGCTGCTTGACAATTCAGCACAGCTTTACTAAAAGTCACACACATAATCAATATGCAATCTCTAAACAAGCAGATTCAATAATGTATTAAGACTAAAAAAAAATATTTTAGATAGGACAATAGTCGAATACAAATTCATTCGAATTATGGAAATCTTTTTCATGTGGGTTTTTTTTCTGTGGGAATAGTTCGATAGAAACAACAACGTTCTACTTTATCTAACTAACTTGAATTATTCCATCGCCGAAATTTATTTATCTTGCCAAAACGTTCCTTAATGTCCAGAGAACTGAATCTTTATTATTGCAAAAATATGGATCAGGGTAATAAAGTTACCTGCATAGTGACTTCCAATTTTTTTTTTCTTTTTTTTTTTCATATAGACAGTAACTTAAACGATGTTCCCACCGGCGCGCACAAAATGTTTCGGGGAGTACGGCCTCAACCAGATCCACGAGTCACGTAAAATTGCTCGCGTTTCAGCTTTTTTGACTCCCGTCACCGAACGTGAAGCACACGTACGGGGATATTATATTTAATCGACACTCAATTTTGGCGCCTTTCGCTCTATTTTTTTTTTCTTTCTCAAATTCCCTAGACCTCTCTTCTCTTGCTTGAACTGCGAACGGAGGGCGGTTTTATATGCACGTCCACGATGGATTTTTCGCCCATCACCCCCATTACTAACGACAGAGAAACCAAACTTTATTTGTCCATTCACGAAAACCGTAAAGCTATTCTGCCGCTATTTCGACGCCGGATCGTTTTAATGCGCTTAAATGTGAAAATAATATTTTATTTTAATCGTTTGACAATAGATGGCGTCACTGTCGACAGAACGATTCGTTGACTACAACCAATCTCCACTTTGTCACGTCGTACTTGAAATTTTCAAAACGTTTTCATCAGATTCGGGGTTTACTCGAAAGTTAAATTTTTTTTGTGTTAAAATATCTTTAATTCTTATGTTTAACCCAAGAATGAAGTCACCAGACAATATGAAAATAGTGATGATGAAGAATCAAATTTTTTTATAAGCCAATATTCTGATTATCCAAGTTGTGTTTTAGAGCAAGCTAATTAATCACTTAAAAGATACATTTTGGCGACATAAATTGGCCGTTAATGTTTGGGTGTCAGCTAGTAAATAAGACACACGGTAAATGTGGGCTGCTCAGTCGATTGACCCGCCACACACGGTCGGTCAACAAAACAACACAGGTGCAACCGTAAGTTCCCCCGCTGCGAGCCAGGGTCACGACGCGCCCACTCCAACCATGCCATGGGATAGCAAAGGAGATAAGTCAGCGCGCGTTGGCCGCGTAAACGCAACCGGGTAAAGAAACGAGAGGTTAGATATCGAAACCATCCAAGAAAAAAAACTAACGGCGAGATTTTAGTGTGTGATTACTTTTGACTGATTGGCACCAAAAATTATTTCACCGAAACAGACCCTAATTTAACTTGAAGAGCGAATTTAAAATCAAATCAGCGGCAACCACTCAAGAGACAACCCGTGGTCTAGCCAATGTTGGGTTCGTCCCATTTGAAAAGGAACCAATTCCAGTTCCTCCGATGAAAAAAGGAACAAGTTCCCGTTATAGTTCCTCAAAAATTAAAAGGAACCTTGGCGTTCTTAAGTTCCTTTTCCAAAGGAACCTGGAACTTTGATATTCTTTTTCTGTTCCATTGATTAAAAAATATTTTTTAAAACATTTGCGGGAACTAATCTACAGAACAAATGTAGATTTTCGGACACAGACAAAAATATTTCAACAGATCTAAATTAGTTCCTCAAAAAAAGAAACCAGATACCATTCCAGTTCCTCAAAAATTAAAAGGAACCTATGCGTTCCAAAATTCCTCGAAAATGAACCAGTCCCTAGTAACGAAACTTTTCCGTTCCGTTCTTCCCCAACATTGGGTCTAGCCTTACATCTCCTTGAGCCGACCCCGCCACCACCTGTGTGTGTACACCGCTTACGACAGGTACGACTACACAAACAACAAGATCGGCGAAACTAGTTAGCAAAATAGCAAAGTGGAAGGCACCACTAGAAGTCCACACAAAAAGGCCAGTCGCCCTTGAAATGGGTAACGACAAAAAAAAATAGGAATAAAAAACACGCGACAGAAATCAGCCGCAACTAAACTCGCGGAAGACAAAGTTGACAGAAAAAAATAGTAAGTATAGGCCTTCGACAGAAACCTGAATGGATGAACTCTGACGCGCTTGTTACGTTCGTGGTCAAGAAGCGATGTTTCGCCCAGATAGGTTAATAGGAAGGGAAAGTAGAAAATATTTAAATTTCTTTTCACCCCCTCCTCTGACTATCTGATATTTTTTCTGTCGAGAGAAACACAAACACATAAAAATGAAGAAAAAAAGAACACGCTAGAAGGTTCGATTCCCGGCGTGGAGACTCTTTTTTTTCGAGGGGTACAGAATATCATCTATTGATATTCACTTCAGTGAATATAAAAATAATATACATAAACGTTTACTACATCTCGATTGATTGAATTAAAACATTTGAAATTCGGAGAAAACAACAAAAGTTCAACATTACCACTCTAACTATCTACAGACGACAACCGCGCCGCGTATAAGGATCACGCAAGCTGCCCATGGCTAGTTAATTAACTCTCCGGAGAGACGATATGCCGGTAATGAGATATAAGGAATGGCTAATAGAGCCCCCACAGTAAAAATAAGTTGTTCTTAATACATGCATTTTCGGAACGAGTCGGCTTCTTGCTTGTTGCCACTGCCCGTCGTCAAAATTCGTATTATAAAAAAAAAACAAGTTCTTGGACGAGTTCCTGGCTCGTGTGGCTTGACACGTTCTCGCGCGGCAGGGTTCGACGTACAATGTAACGCATTAACTATGTATAAGGATTTATTTTTACGTCTCTCCAAAGCTGCGCTTCGAGTTTGCGCCCACGTAATTATCGACCCTTTCAAGACACTGCAGCGTGCAGTGAGTGATAAATTTGAAACCTATTCGTAACAGTGGTGGCCCACACTCGTCCAAGCATCTGAATATGACAAATGAAAATTACAGTTTCGGTCAAAAATGTAGAGTAGCTGAATTTCAAACTTTTTTTTATTATCGATAATTAGATTCGACAATGTCAACGCGAAGACACAGGATATTTTCGCCGATCTTTTATTTTATTTTAACGTTTTTCCAAATATGCTTTGCCGCAAGATATACACGAGCCATTTGTGTTAAATGAATAAATATTTTAATCTACTACTACCTCGCGTAAAAGTTTAGCATTCTAGCGTTACGGGGTTATTCTTATTTCAAATAATAAAAAAATATATATATGACAACGGTGATTCCCACTTCCTGCAGCATAAATGCACAGCGTTTTCGAATGCAATCAAACGCTAACTAAAAATATCGACTATCGACCAGACCGCACGGAGGTACACAAAAGACGTGTAAGTGAATGAATAGGCGCGTGTTCATTTGGCGTGCGAGGTCGGTCGTTCCCTCGACGCGATTCGGATATTGCGTGGGTTCGGCGGTCGCGCCTCCAATCTTTCGCCCGCATGTCTCCCTCTACACGTACAAACACCCTCCCCCAACCCCCTCTTCACCTCCCCCTTACACTTGAGGCCGCCTCAGCGTCAACACGCCCACCCATTAATGCGTTTTTACGGTCGGGCCTCAAGCACAAACGTTTCCGCGCAATGAAACGCAAAAATTAAAAAGTTTTGAAACTCTATATAGCCACCATTACCACCACCATGCAGAGTCACACGTCAGTGTTCGATCAATCCAATCCCGGATCAACGATCTCCAAAAATTGGCTTCCTGAGAAGGTTCATTTAAATCAATGGAGACTAACTTAAATAAGCTATACTGAATGAATATGCAAGAAAAACAATTAATTGAAATGTTAGTTTTGTATTACTTTTCTTGAATTCGAATTAGCCGTTTTGTCAAGAATCAAATATTCTAGATTTTAGTTCTTTTAGCTGGCTAGTTTTTAATTTTTAGTGATGAGATATTTTTGGTTCCCCTAACTCTGCTATCGACTCGTCGTAGCCCAATATGTATTGCAGTCAGTCTTCTGCGCAGCGTTTGCGGCTGTTCAGAGTTCGATTCCCGTTTCTCGATTCTTCGATCCCGGGGGATACATTAACTCTGATATTCGCCACCGGGAATATAAAAAAAATTGGAACGCCATTAGCGTTACCAATAATTGCTATGCATAGACGCCATATCAATAATTCAATTTCGCGAAAACAAGTCACACATTTTTCATTACCTCTTGCATAATGAATAACTTTCAATTTCAAATATCGCGCGTGATTAAACATGATTGGCAATTAAATGGAGAATCCTTGATCAAATGGGTGAGTTTGATGCAATTTCAATCGTTTGGGAGAGTCTATTTTTGGAATGAATAGACACGAAAATTATGTCGGACTGGTATGATGCCGTTAAGACCGTCTGAGCGCGCAGAGCAATCTACGAATGTCGTTGGTCGTGTTTGACATTCGTAAATGGCGGTGACGTGCCTTCGCGGTGGCAGGAACTTATTTTACCATTTCCACTCCCCGTCACCCGATCTGCCTGAGTACATCTCAAGTCGAAGGCCAAGCGCATATCAAGACACATATGAAACAGAATCGACGATGGAGTATGGTGACGTCACGTGTTGGTCAAAGAGTTGTTCAGGAAGAACGAAAAAAGACCAAGCGTTGGCATTATTTAAAAAATTTAATCATTTAAATTATCACTTTAAAAAAATTATCTCGTAACGCGAGGGTCATACCATTTTGCCGACAGTGATCAACAAATACCACTACCAATAATTATATAATTATTATGTAATAGTCAATTTTGTTTCAAAATTAACTGTTTAATAAAACATACTCTAATATTGACAACATATCAGTTCGCAGAATAAATGCTAGGAGCAGTTAGTTACTAATAGCAGCAGTAGGAGCACTGTGCAGTTATGAGCAGAAACGGAACTTCAGTTCTAGTTCCTCAAAACAGGAACCAATCCGTTCCTAACGTTCCTTCCTAGGAAATGAAACCTAGGCGTTCTAAGTTCCACAAAAAAGAAACCAGTTCCTAGGAACGGAACTTTTCCGTTCCGTTCCTACCCAACACTGTAAAATATTAATTCGACCATTGACAACCAGTTTCGCCACCGAACCAATATCGCCTTGGCTGCCATCTGGTGGCAATCTGGCTGGAAGCCATTTATTCAAATATTGCTGACTTAGGGCGGAGGAGGAGCTGTTTTAATATAACTCCTCCCTTCTCTCCCAGTCTTCAGCTTATTAAAATGTCACAACTGTCCCTTCCCCGTTCATTTCCCCCTTTCCTATTTATTGTTTCTTCCCCGAAAGTGTCAATCCCACCCCTTTAAGTCTTTCGTATGTTGTACACGTACATTATGGCTAGAAGAGCGTTTTCCCAGGGAAAATATAAAAAATATTTTAGCATTCGTGAAAGCCATCCCTTCTCTTCCATACTCACTCTCAATGCCCGCGGATATGAAACTGGTTTTGATATTTTGAATGTAAAAATCTGCATAAGACAGGTAGAGTAATATTACAACAACGCCAGCGTAAAGGCTTTTAGCCAAAGGGGTCTGACCTTTTTCCAAATGTCGACAGCATCGGGTCCAAACATCGTGCAATTATTGCGAATGCGCTGTAGGGGTGTGTGTGAGTCTAGAAAACGTAAAGAAAGGCTACTACGCTCCCTGGCAGGAACAATAACATAGGACGGAAACATTGATTCATTGCTTTCACAAGATTTAGGCGCAGTGGCAATCCCTCAAATATATCAATGTATTTTTGCAATTACAATTTTATAGGTGCCAAATTTTTTTAAAGTGTAATTTCGAATATTTTAACCCGGAAGGATTCGTTCGATCTGAAGGAGATTTAAAAACGATAATAATATGCAATATTCGTAACAATATTTAATGATAATAATATTCATTTGTCCACAGACAATTTTTTACGGCAATTTACAATTATCAAATTATAATATTAAACGATAATTGCCATTGTCAATTTTTAAATTGAATCTTAGCAATCCAATTTTCTAATTCCCTTTCTTGCTAATGCTCATTGGACTAACAGTAAGCAAAAGAGTTTCCACTAAATTCAAGCGCCCAGCGTATCCAATACTCTGTATAATCATAAGACTGATTTACACGATCGAAATGTCACACAGAAATGCCCTTTTTATTTGTAAAATCCACACGTCGTTGCAAAATCCAGCGCGCTGGCTTTATTCTCTCATTGCATGTTGTGAGCCCTCACCAAATCACATTTTCATGAAGCCAAACGTGAAATGATTCATCGTGTAAACCAGACTGACGAGAACATCAACAAATGAAGCTCCTAATGGCATAATGGTGTAAGTCATCATTTCTCGAACTGAAAAACGAGAGATTTTATTAGAATTACTCCATAGACACCTATGCGTTTTTTCAAACTTAAGCCACTTACTTTCATCGTTTTGACTGACATATCATTTTCTTTCCACAGTTTGGAAAGATTAGATTGTATGTATTCGCACTCTCAAACATCTCAACTTTAAAATGGAGCTACGCCACTCTGGCTTTAACCACGTCGTATATAAAAGATTCTGATAACCTTAATCAGGCATTTCGTCTTCGTGACTTGAACCGTCTATTGTGCCAGACCCAGACGCACGCACGAGATATTTAATAATAGCCCCCACCACAGCAGGTATGCCGGCCATGCCGTTCAACCCATCAACCTGGCGCGAACCACCTCCCCCCCCCACTGCTCCCATTATCCCTGTGGAAAGTCGACAACAAAAAAAACGCCATAATCCGGGATCAAGCCAGGAGTTAACCTTCGCCATTATAACGCCAGTGAGAGCAGTCGGCAATTATTCGCCCGATCATGCGCTTCGAAACCCACCAAACAGCGACGCGCCATCTATCGATCAAAATTGAGATTTCGAACTCGTATGTTATACTAATAGGAGGCAACGGAATAATCTTTGTAAACTGGTTTTTTCGAGTGCGCCAACGCAGGAAGAAAAAACGGCATTCCTGACTTATTATGGCATGCTTGTTTATTATCATATTTTTATTGGGAAGAAAAGATTAGGGCGTGGGGTTTTAAAAAAGAAAACAACATTTTCTTAATTATTTTTATCTTTTTTAATTTTAATGTCCGGAAATGTTTGGTAAATTAATAAATCTATTTTACAAATTAATAAATATATTTCGGAGCCCATATGAAATTGATATTGTAGCCTCCTGGTAATCAAGCCAGAAAAATAGTGGAGCAAAAATCAATATTTGAATCATTAATAATCGATGAACATGAATGATACAGGAGTATGATTCTCGCTTAGGGTGCGAGAGGTCCAGGGTTCAAATCCCGGACGGACCCAGATATCCCCCCGCCAAAGAACTCCTGGGGATGCTTGCGGGTATAAATCGTAAATACAATAAATAACCATAAACTTTAATTTAAATGAAAGTTAATTTGATATTTTAGTATTTACCTATCAGTGATAGGTAAGTACGGTCTCCGCATTTGCATTACCAGTTTGGTCGCATTTGTCGTCCGTTTTTTAAAAATATGGTAGCAATACTGTTTTTCTACAAGAGAGTTCGCCAAACTGTTCGTCTTATTCTCCGGGACTCAACTGGACATTTCATTTTCATTTCATCAGGAAAAACATTATTTAGCGATAAAACAAACCACAACCGGACATAAATTGTTGCTAATGTAGCGCGAGTCGTTTCGAATGCACGTTTGAATTTCTCTTTCGTTTTGAAGAAACATTTAAAACCTAACCAATCCTCCAAGATCAACATCACCGCTCCCCTTATACGGATATATACAGTATATAGGTTGTATCGACCGCTCCAATCTACATTGACAGATATAAAAACCGCGAACAAACAAGAAATGCCCTATCTGTAATAGAGAACGACAACATTTAATTTTTTTTTATCAGTGGGGTGCGTTTTGGTCCACTTTCGCGTGATGCGCTCGTTAAGTGGCGGCATCGACAATTTTTTTTCCTCTCTAAAAATAGGACTCCCTTTTGTGAGTCGGTTGTTTCATTTCTGCGTCGTAAATTAATATGTACGTACGCTTATCTCATCCATCAGAAATATGTATGCCAAAAAAGCCTGGTCTCCAAAAACGTCGGTAAGGATTTCGGATTGACTTGCGTATTGGAAATAAAACACAAAATTAGGAAGTGAAATTTACCCTCAAAAGTAAGTCCGCAAAAAAAAATGACAAATTTTCTTAGCAAAATTTCCAGAAAAACTAAAAAAAAACCGTCTCGAAAAACAATTAAACTATTCAGCTTCATGAACAACGAAATATGAAACATAAAAATATTTCGTAAATTTTCTCTGCAAACCAAGACAAGATACTTGAGATCTACATGCACTTCTCCATTGTCATTGTCTTACGTTCACCAATTCGGATCGAGATGAGACATTTCAACATCTCAAAAACTAGATCGGAACACGGATCCGGGCGCGTTTACAAATGTTCCTCCCGGCGCCAATCCACCAACGCGACCTCACGCCCACATCAACCGTCTATGGAACACGGATGCATTGAAACAGAATAGAGCTCCTGTGCGCAAACGTTTGCCTGTGGGGCGACGCGTCTTTCTATCTATACTTGGAAGACGAAAAAAAAAAACTCGTTCGATTGCATCAACAAATTGTGGGCCGAAATAGTTTATGAGCACATTAAACGGCAGGTCACAGCCTGGTCGTCTTTTTTCTCCTTTTTTTTTGTTACCACTCCCCCGGTCTCCATCATCTGTCCTCTGGTGTGTTCCCCTCCCCACCCCCTTCTATTTTCTTCCTTCTTTTTTCAGATACCAACAAACAAGCAAGGCGGGATGGCTAGATATGGGAGGGGATGAAGAACGGCAGGCGTGTGTGCTCGCTCGGTCCGAAGGAGAAGACATAACTCGACGCGTTATACTGTGTATGTCGTACACATTCTCACTCAAACAACTTCCGAGTTACAAATATGCCTACTCACACGCATTCGTACGCACACACACGGTCCAGTGGCGGCCGGCCCTGTCCATTGAGGTCAGCGGACACACTCGATATGGTGTTGCCTCTTCTCATAGAAATATGTCGCTCGATACACGATATCCAGGACGGCACTGGGATTTTAAATGGGAGTGACCGGACGACCGTCAAACTCCAAAACGCAACTAAGAATTGCCACTATTGTAAAGAAAATATGGAGCAAGTAAGCTCTGCTTTTTGGCTCTCGCCTTTTCTCTCATTGTTTTATCTGAATAATAAAATTTGATTGAAGCGCAAACATGCATATTGCTGATAAATCTGATATACTCATAGGCTGAAAGTTATGGATGATGAATAGTGACCGATACACCCAAGGAAAGCAAAATTGGGATGTTGCCTTTGTTTCCGTTTTAAATAAATGGTAGAATTACACAAGACGCCCACAAGCTCGTTTTATCGCTCCTCAATATCAGAATAGAAATATCAGAATTGATGTGGGGTGCGTCTAACCTTTGGCACAACGTTTGCGGCACGTAAAATTAAATGGAAAATTCAAAGACGGATGAACCCCACGTCAATTTAAATATAACAATCATATAAAACGAGCTTGTGGGCGTCTTGTGTAATTCAACCAAATAAATAAATCACGTGGCATTTACAGTCCGATGACGCGTAATATTGGCGTTTTCAAAAAGTGCATCAAGCAAAAAGTAGGGGGCAATCCGTAAACTTTTATTAATTTGCTTTTTTTGTGGTCTTTTATTATTTTTTGGCAATTAAATAGGCAATTGCCAATTGGTACACATGTTACTGGTCAAACTATGGTCGACAGTTCATAGTATTAAAAATATTAACATCGATCACTGTTGAAGGTCCGCGTGTCCGCGTCTTAATTTCAAATGGTCGTCAATATGCAGTTGCCACATTCATTTATTTTTAAGATCAATAAACAACGCTGGAAAAAGTTAAACAACAAAACACCAAAGGGAATAATCAAGCTGGAACATTTCAATACTATCGTCGGTTCCAAACAAAAAAAAAAAAAAAAATACCAACAACCTCCCATGTTAAACCCACACAGCACTGTGCCAAGTCACGATTTTTCGACTCGCCAAGGGATTACAGTTGAAGAGTGGCGACCTTGTCACAGAAAATTCCAAACCCTCCTCTCTCGCTCGGCGTGTTTCTGGGCAGAGCGCACGGAAATAGATAAATCGTTTCCTAGCGAACTTAAAAAGGGAAAGGCGAACGAACATGTTGCTGCTTCGGAAGAATTCGTCCTGTTCGTTCCCTTTTTATACATATTTTTTTTTCTACTTTAGTCGCGATCCAAAAAACTGGTGGCGCCTGGCGTAACAACAGTGGCAATCCCTCTCAAGAACACGGAAATTAAATAGTTTTTCATCGGCGGTTCGCAAATTCCGGTTCGCATGCTTCACCGGTTACCGTATGTATTTACGTATCATTCTCAAATATCAGAGGTTCCGTGTGGCGTAGTGGTCAACGCGTCGAACTACTATATCCGTGACACGGGTTCAATTTCCGACAACCCGTAAAACTTTAGACCAGTGCCTGAACGTTATCGTCGTTAAAAATCCCTAACTGGTATCGTGCCTAGGCTAGGCCAAAATAACCGAGATCGCGCACAAGATCGAGGAGGCCTCCTCTATTATAACTTAAAAAATTCAGCACAAATCATCGCAAGATGCGGGTGTTGCGCCGTGCGGCAAATAGGTTGTAATGAGGAAAACAGGCTCCTCATACGACGGCAAATGTAGTCAATTATCAGCCAACCCAAACGTCAATCACAGGGAAGTGTCAGAACCATGGTGACGAATTAATGGACCCCTTCAAAACGAGCTATCAAACTAATGATGCTATTAAAATTGCAATTAATCGTGATTTGCCATTGAAGGAAAAAGGCTATCACGCGTTAGATGGTAATTGTTCGTTACACGTGCAAATAATTAAAATGCATGTACCGAGTTGTTAATGTTAACTCATCAGGAAGTATTGCCATTGCAATATCATATTGGCATTTCATTTCGAAACTTGAAATCGTAGTCACCGGTTTCGAAACCGGGCGAGCGAGTGAGAGGTACGGTAATAAAAAAATAAGTGTTGACGATGCACCATTCATTGTAAATTGATAAAACCTTGACACATATGACTGACTATAAGAGTACACTCAGTCACCTTTGCACAAATAGTATCAGCTGTGCGTTACTTTGGCCGTTGCATAGAATGAAAACATTGAGCATAAACATGCTGAAATTTCACAAACGTTTGCTTTTATATTATACATGTATTCCAAAACCAATACCCTAAATACTTATTTGGAAATACACACTGTGTATGCTTATATCATATATCGTGGTGCCCTCTGGTGACTAGCAACAGAATCAGTTGTAGTTGTTTTTATTCATTACAGCGAATATCACTACAGGAGATTATGTACCCCTCTAATCGCCTCGAAGAGCATTTATAATCGGGCACATTTTCACCAGTACCCTCGGCAACGAATAACGAAAGCCCGAGTCGGGAATCGAACCCGGGATCGCCGCACCCATGCCGGATGTTACACCACCGAACTACGGCGACCGCTCAAAACCGCAACCGCAACCGCGATGGATAGTATTTTTCAAAAAAATTATCATATTGGCTAATAAGGATTGGGTTGACAAAGCGACATCAACGGCGAAAGTTGTAACTGGCCGCCATCAGGGAAATTATGGCTTGAGCGCCACCCAGTATTAAAGCGCACAACCAAAACGTCTCAATTCACTTTTACCATTGAGTTTCGAATAAGTAAAAAAAAGTTTCCAATTAGTTAAGACATACGCTTTCAATTTATTTTTTTGGTACGCCCAGAAACGTCCATTACACTGCGTCGCTATTCGCCGATTAATTAAAGAATTATCCGATTCGCGCGCAACGTATTTTGAGAGTCTGGCGCGTCAAACACCCGAGATCTCTCTCGAATAGGTTAGGATATCTGGCGCGCGTGCGCTCAATTAATTCGCCACCGCCCCCCTCCCCCCACAACCCCATTTGATGACGGCAAATACTCGGCCCGAAAGGTTAAACGAATTTCGCGGCAGACAGAACTAATACTTTCGCATTCGTGCCTGATTGTAGTACAACTGCGGACCGCGGTAATTATGGCGGCTCCCTCTCCGTAAACATGCATCCGCGATGGATAATTTGATTCGGCGCTCTTTAAATTCATTTTCCCCGTCCGCATGTGCGGACAATGTGGCGCACGTGTGGCGCGAACGTGGGGGTGTTAATTGTCGTCGTTCGTTGTCGTCCCCATCACTAAAATGGCATTCGATGCCGTTAAAATTCACCTTTAGAATTTCAGTAGAACGTGGCTGTTCATTTTAAATTGTTTGTTTTTTCAATTTCACTGCAACGACAATAATCAGTGTAGTAAATTAGTGACAATAGCTGTGTTGAATAGCACTACTGACAATACTTGGAGGGGCACAAATTTATCAGGACTCCGAAATAGAATAAACGGGAGCCTGAGCCGGGTATCGAACCCGTGATAGATCAGGATTATCATTCCGGTTAAACGATTTAATTTTTATTTTTGCGCTTTTTTTTTGTGTCTGCTCACAAACTATGGAATAGGGACACTACTCATAGCACTATTAATTTGTAAGACATTTTATAAGACAAATTGGTTCTAAAAAGGGCTCCGGAGCCAAAAAGTTAGGGAAACACTGTTGTAGAGACTAATAAATTTGTCTCGGCAACTCATGGTAAAAATGAACGGATGGTCATTGGAGGAACGTTTAATACGGCGTTGCCGCAGCAATATGTGTGGATGGTCCTCCCGCATATCCAAGTGTGTATGTGTGTGTGTGTTTGTGCAGCACCACCATCAAAAATCGGTGGAAGCAATCGATCAGTCGCGCGCGCCAGAAATCGAGACACACCAATGCATAGGATGCGCTTATCATTAATGTTGACGTTGGCCTTCAGCGTGGTTGGATGCGCCAATAACCAGGCAATTGACGGGCGGGCCTTGGACCAGGGAGATCTCTCATCGCGTCTCCCGGCGAAAAAAAAAAATAAAACAAGTGTGTGCTCAGTGTTGGGTAGGAACGGAACGGGTTCCTTTTCCGAGGAACTCTTAGACCGCCTGGATTCCTTTTCATAGGAAGGAAAAAAGGATTAATAATAGGAGCCGTTTGGATAAACAATGAAAAAATAAGTGTGAAACCTAGACCATTTAGGAAACAAGGACGGCAACATTAAAACGTACAAATAAATAACTAACTACATGTAAAAAATGAAAATAGTCAGATAAACGACGCAGTAATCTTTGAATACAATTTACTTAAGATGTTGGCGAAAATTGTTGTTTTATTATTGTACGTTTTAATGTTGCCGTCCTTGTTTCCTAAATGGTCTAGGTATCACACTTATTTTTTCATAGGAAGGAAAGTTTGGAACGGTTTCGTTAATTTTTTTTTTTTGACAATCGATGATTGTCATCGCTAAAGTGAACAGAATATTTTGTACCCCTATAATAGCTTGAGCACTTGTGGAGGAGCATATTTTCATCAATACCTCGGAATGGAATAGCGAAAGCCCGAGTCGGGAATCGAACGCGGGATCGCCGGGATTTACTTTATGCAGAACGTTTAAATAATATTTAAATATGAAATATTAACTTCTTATCATTGAAATATTTTTTTCCTGAATACGTCATCACTGGATAAAAATCCCATTTACTTATGGAATATCATATACTCATGGAATACTAGCTAGTTGGGATAACTATAATTTCAAGAGACTTTTTTCCGTTCTCAAAGTGATTGTTTCGTTTATTTATTTTTATATTTTATTCAAAGGAACGGAAAAGTTCCAGGTCCCTTTCTTAAAAGGAACTAGGAACGACCTATGTTCCTTTTGCCATAAGAAACGGGAACCGGAACGGGTTCCTTTACAAAAGGAACGAACCCAACACTGTGTGTGGTATGATGTACATGTATGTGTACTCGGGGGATATATGCCTGCAACTGCAACGACTGCGATCATCGGACGTCCAGTGATCAAACAACAAGGCATGGCAACATCATTCCCCCATTCGGAAACACAGTGAGACATCTACACGGATACGCTACTATCAATTTCTCGCTTGTTGCCTCACGCCTAGATTTACATCACGCTGCCACCTCCTCCCCCCCCCCACGGGCTTTCAAGGCCGCCTCGTATTAACCGGTATCGCGGACGCGGCCCGGGCAACACATCGTACCCGTGCGCGACAAAAATTAAAAATGACAATTTCAAAATTGTACCTTGTGGCTGTATCTATCTCCTCGTGAGCACCTGAATCTTCTCGCGAGGGGACAAGACTAGACAAGCAAGCTGGTTACGAATTCCGATTGCCACCAAAAAATACTAGCGTTATTCTTCAGCTATAGCTATATAGCGCTATAACGTGGTAAAAGTCATTACAAAACAAAGCCATTATTTTATCCATTTTCAAAGTGATTATCACGTGATTTATTACAGTAAAACAAGGCCATTATTTTTTTTTTTTGAAAATTCTTATTTGGTTGTCTTAACTCCCCCCTTGCGAATTTCTCTCTAGTCTAGACATAAGCTCCAGTAATAATCCTAGAAAACAATGTCAACGATTTTTTATTATTATTATTCCTGATCACTCTAGTGACTACTACAACAGGAAATTATTTCGCTATGGCAATACGTGAGAGGGCACATTTTTAACAGTATCCCCGAGATCGAATGAACGGGAGCCCGTTTCGGGAATCAAACCCGTAACCGCCGTACCGCAACCGGTTGCAGTAACGACCGGGCTATGACGAGTCGTCGTACAGATGTATTTCGAAGTATCGATAAAAATTTATAATGAGCAATCCAAAAGAGATCGCCAGTCATCGAATATCGTTCATAACCAATTAATCCGACCAACGTCTGCGCACGGTCACATTACAAAATAACGATCGTTTTCTAGTAATCAACTCAAATTAACTTAAACTGATCGACCGCCACCCCTCCTTGTGGGTTAGGGATTTTCTTAACTATCGAATAAAGAAAGCCCAAACCGGGAATCGAACCCGATATCGCCGCACAACGGGATTCGACAATTTATTAAAATAAATTAAAAAATTAAATTAAAATGTATTAAAAAATAACTAGATTCACCACACGAGACGAGACCAGTCCCGCAGGGCTTAGCCGAAGCAAATCTCGCCTCAGTGTCGAAAAACTGTCAACAGAGATGTTTGCTTTTTGCATGCATCATGTATGCATTGTATGGAATTTGGTTAGCGCCTGTACAACGAGATAAGAAAAGAGTCTGAAACCTTGACCCAGAGCGTGTACGTTCCTATTCCCATTGGACGCAACCGAATTTTTCCACCGACACTTTCACCCTTCCTTTTACCCAACATTTCGACTGTCTGATATGAGAGAAAACTAGTAGCAATAAATAATTGCAAAGAGAAATAAACTTCCATTCTAACAACCATTGATCAAAACAGATTGCCCCCGACTGTGGCCTGCTTGCTTCACGCATGACATTTAAATGACGTATGGGCCATGCGAATGATCACTAGGTGGCGTACTATTACTTTTGCCACGGTGGGTTGCAATTGTCGCCGCTTGTGGCGCTTGTTGTTGGATTGGTCACGCCAATTTCAATTCATTGCTGGTCGGACGCTAAGTGGACGATGGCCCGACAAAATTATCGATTTTACCGATTAGTTCATAGCGATATTTCTTCAGGTGAGAAAATTCCTAACCACGCCTCCTTTCGGAATGAAAGTCAAGCTGTGGGTCCCGTACCTGTACGTTGCCAGGTTCACGTTAAAGATCCCTACTGAGGTCATAAACCTAGGTCAGGCCATATTACCAGGTTGCTTCCCACAACAGCTGTAGCGCCTACCCAACTGACAAACGGTCTACAACCAACACTATTTTTTTTAAGTAACCGCAGTCATGCGCGGAGGCCATTCGGCACAACCGGAAATTATTAAATCAGGCATGTATGCCAAAATGTAAAAAAAAACGAGTCAGAAACCAAATTGATCACTATATGTGATTGAGCGCATTAAAAATTCAAATACAATGTGCGACGAGCTACAACGAAAACTGGACTAATTGGAATAATCGCGTTCGTTCGTCCAAAATGCCAAAAAAATTAACATATCGATCGCAAAACAAAAATATGGAACTAGCTTAACGGAAATACAGTAGAACAACCCTACAAATTGTTGAAAAAGAACATAACTGCGTTCTAAATAAATACATGGAAAAGTATTAATCTTCAAATTCATCAATCGCCTCACGTAATTTTTATCGACGGAAACGCATTTAATTAAATCAATGAAAATAATTGTTAATCAAAACTTGGAATTCCTACCCATCAGCCAAAATGGTCACGCCAGTGGCTGACTGCAGGTTATCCCCGCCCCCCAACATCCTATTAAAAATCGCTGTACCCTTTTGTATCGCTGTATCATCCACTGATGAACCAACACTTTTTAACTATTCTGCCAGAATTTATGATATTTTTATTTATTTATTGCGGTTTATGATTGTTTCCACATAATCATTTATTTTATAATTGTAATGTTGTTAAATTTTCAAAATTCAATTGTCATTATTATTATTTTTATTGTCATTCTTCGTGCTATGCACACATCATTGATTTTAACTTGACAAAGTTCACATTTTGAGCAGATGCAATAAATTTTAAATGCACTAACACATTTTCAATAGGATAACATTATTCAAAATCTGCTATTCCATTTATCGTTTTTTGATTTGTTTTTTGTTAAAGCGCTCACCGAGATTGCTGTTGGCCGACACGGTGTTGATGAGCAAGGCGGCCACCGCCAGGAACACGAACGTCGACGCCATCCTGGACCGCACCTCCCAGTTCGGTATCACCGTACACCAGCCGCCGTCGCACCCGCCGAACATTCGTCTACGTCGACGGCAGGCGACCGCCGGAGAATCGGCACTCGTCTCGGCCGCCGACGGCGAGCTGAGACCCGGCGCAGCCGACGCAGAATTTCCGCGGTGAACAACACTCCGCGAATGTCGCCATCGTCCCCGTCGGCATCCGCTGTCGGGATCGGCGGCAGGCGCCAGACGATCGGCCGCCGTGGAAATATTCCGAGTCATGGCAGTAGTAGTACTAGTAGTGATGGTGAGGTCCCGCCGACAGTCGTCGATAGAAAAGTTATTTTCCGACGACGATGGTGACGACCAATTTCGACGACACAGGACGCGATTGGGAGAGTGGTTGCTGAGACAATCAGCGATCGAGACAAGATCATTCATTTATCACGTGGGTGGTGGTGGTGGTTTTAGGACATCCGTTAATATAAATCCAATTCAACACACAACACAGAAACTATTTCAAGGGCGCAACTCACAGTGCCTGACGAGTTGGCAAAGTTGGGCGACGAATTTGAATTTTTAGCAAACTGTTTCCTGAATGAAAATCTGACAAAATAATTTTCTAAAAACTGTTGGACCAACTTCCAAAGGTCATGACAATCTGTTTGACACGCAATTAAGTGTCACAAACGATGTAATCGTAATCCAGTCAGTACAGATCGAGACAATTCACAAAATTATATCCATTTCTTGCCCATACTGGCTGCACTTGTAATCTCGCTTAGGTAAACACGAAATAATAAAAAATCGTCTAAAAACTCGGATGGGTTTACTCATTTGTTGCGGCGAACGACCCGAACTAATTCCCCTAATTTTCGCGCACACTCCACGAATACGATGTTTTTCCACACTTTCCGAAATCCCATCGGGGTGGATTGGTCAGCATTCCAACCGAGAACGAGCGACCAGGAAAAAATCCCAAGAAACCGCAAACACGTAAGTAATTCTTCCCCGCACGGGAGGGGTGCTTGCGATCCGCGCAACAACAACACTAAAAAAGTTTAACAACTTTCTAAAAGAGCAGGGGAAGAAAGATAAAAAAACACGACCGCAATAATGCCGGAGGCACACACAACACGCACGCACAACGGAGTTCGTTTCTCCAAAAACTTCGCGCAAAAGTTATGGCTCAACTTTTTCGCCACACTGTATATTCGTGCGAGGTTGAAACGAATCGGTGGATTATTTAAATGAGGTAGCGGTACAACCTCTGACAGAGTAACCGAGTTCGCGCGCGACAGGGTCGAGCTACTGATAGCATGACTTTTAAAGCGAAGAGAGTGGTTATTACAATCGGTGCGAGTTTTCTTTTCCTTAAAAAACCGCAACGCTTTTTTGAACTTGCCCCGCCGACGGTTGAACGGATTCTGGTTTGGTTGCGGAGTAGGCGGAGTCACCGCCGCCGTTTTCAAATGCCGGGCGTGCCAGCGTCTAGAAATAGTGCCGGCCTCTCCGCTGCGGTAGGCCGTTTCACATTCAAGCGCCTATTCAATTTGCTACGATTACAGTTACCAGTAATCTGACTTCGATTTCGCCGATTTTTTTTTAATTCTTTTATGATGCGATCTCGAGAATAACAATATTATTTACAATATTTTTGTTTGATTATAGTATGTAATTTTCTATTTTTCTGCGAGTGTTTACGCAACAGCCTACAGTTAGAGGCGGATGGAATCTAACTGTATTTAGACATGGGGGATACATGGCCGCAGAGTGCGATTACGCTGCCATCTAACGTGCAAATAGTGAATTAGACATGAAATTGTCGATTTCAGGCGAAACTTTTTACGGACAAAACGAGGTTCAAAGGGTTTGAATCAGAAAAACAATCTTTTCAAATAACGAAAGCGAAAATTTGGCGACCGCACCAAATATTGCACGATCAAGTCAATATTCAAGTATCTCCTGATAACTCAAATCAAACTTTTATCGCAAGTATTTAGACCGCTATTTTTAGAAGACACTTGCAATTTTTTTTTTTTTTTAATTTTCATTTTGGTATACACCAATCTTTTATTTACCCCTTCAAAAGTCCATTTAGCGGATACCAAAGCGCTCTTAGAGCGGTGATCAGGCAGTGCCACCTCCTCAAATGACGAACTGCGCAATGTGCCACTAAAAGTGAAAGAGCGCCAAGCCTATACCTTACATTCCACCCCCGCCAGTGCCCAAAAAACGGACCCGGTTAACGCAGTCAGCCGACTAATTCCCCCCTCAGCCATCTGCCAACTTTCGTCAGTCCACTTTCTAAATGGTGTAAATTGAAACTGGCAACCTCGACGTGTTTGCAATCATGGTCCGGTTGTTTCGCCTTAACGGTATGACCCCTCCCCCCCAGCCACCCCACCACTTCATAAACAATTAAGAATTAACAAAGGAGTGTGTCGATCAGACCGACATGGTGTAAAAGTTTTAGCTTAAATTAGCATGATGCGATGAAGTAAAAAAAAACTACTTGCTCTAAAAAAAAATTCTTAATCAACTATATTTAAATCTTATAAAACAAAATTACCAACAACAATATCAACATCTAAACGATACGATTTTAAGCGACGACAAAAACACTCAAAATCAATAAGCAAAATTTAAAAATAAATAAATAGCGTAAACGACCGAGACTGAACTCACCATTATTCACAGGAGGAAGCCACAAATTCGCGACTGGTCCCTCATTTAACTAACGCCCCCCGCACAAGCGTTTTAAATATAGCGCGGTGGCTTTTTGTTGACCTAATATTTAGTCCAACAGGATCGTTTCGACAGTCTATTTTATGTGACTAACTAACGCCCACCGCACAAGCGTATTTTACTTTATAAATCGCGGTTTTAAAAGTTGCAAACACGACTGACAATTGTTGAACGCGACGGCACAATGACCGCTGAAATATTCGAGGTTTAGTTCGCTGAAAACGAAAAGGCTGGAAACATTTCAAACGACACGACAAATTAAACGGTCACACAGCTAACAGGACGGCTATCTGTTGGTTGATGACTGGAGCTAAACGCACGCGGGAAGGCAAAACAAGTGGCCCTAGTGGCCGGAATAAAATGGTTCATCTACCGAGTCTTCCTGGGCACCCTCAGTTTTATCGAAGGTTCAGGCAGTCCCACGCAGTCCCACGATGGCCGGGCAAGAGCTGGCGGTGGTGTGACAAGGTGCCCTGTCGTCGCGTGTACTCGGCCCGCTCGGCATAGAGTTTGGGGTTCGCTCCTGGTGTCTAACCTACAGGTGCACTTCCCAAATACCTGCTTCGAAATGAGGCCCGCGTCACAGGGCACGTTGCCACACCTGCCTGCCCTTCAGAAGATGCTTGATCGACAAGCTCCATGATGACGTCATCCAGATTTGAAGATCGTCAATATCAGTTGAATACCGGTTCGCACTACAACTAAATGTAAAAAAAAAACGTTTTTCGGACACAACCATTTATTTATTTACTTATTTATTTTTAAATCTTGACGCAAAAGCTAACAAAAAATAATATTGGCATAACTGAATTTGATCCCAGGATATCTGAATCCAATAAGACTAGCTTTAAACGAAGTTCCCCTACAGCGAATTTTGAATTTTTGATGGATCTTTGTCAAAAGTTAACTAACTAAAATGTTTCATGAGACTTAACTCCAGGTCAGAACCCACGTTCCAGTTCCTCAAAAAAAAACACGAACCAGTTTTCGTTCCAGTTCCTACATAAATTAAAGGAACCAGTTCCTAGGAATGGAACTTTTCCGTTCCGTTCCTACCCAACACTGGCGAAACCCACCTTAACCACATTAACTTTAACCTCCCCACAAAGCAACGAAATAATTATTTTCACAGCTAAGGTGAAGTAAATTCGTGAAAATAAATATTTACGAGATGCTATCTATATGACGCTATCCCAATTAACAACGCAATAGCTAAATAAAGACGAACAAACTTTAAAGTACAGAATAGCCACCCCTTCGCGAATCGGATTTTTCTTTCCGAATCCTACAATATGTTAACCGGGCTCGAAATAAAAATGGCGGCAATTTTGAGATCCAACAGAAAATTCAACATTAAACAATGGAATAATCAAAATTACCGGAGTTCAAATGACGCAGCACGACAACGGCTGATCGGACATCGGACAAACAGAAAGTAAAACATTTTTTTTTTTAATTTTGCTTAACTTGTCTTTTCTGGTCATCCCACGATAGCCGGGCCTCTCGTAAGTCGAATTTCGCCAATTTCGCGAGCTCAAATTTCTTCGCGAATTATACACACAACGCGAAATAAATACATACTCAGGCATATTTCAGGCAATGCTATGTTCTCCGTGATCCTATGAACCGAAAACAACATTAACAGCACGAAATTAATGAGACGCGACAACGGAACAGCAAGCAGTATCAGAAAATTCCATTCCTCTAATTCCTTCAATTTCCTTTAATACCATTTACTTCCTCATACCCTAAGTCACCTTAAATGCGCAAGCGCGGTG
>JAUJYS010000614.1:0-21815 GCA_033995665.1 Melogona broelemanni
CGTATGACGTCAGAGCCTGTCTACCGTATCGAACGTATTTTCCGGTTCATTTCGCCTGTGAGCTGAACATCTACCAAAACGCCATAGATAACTTTAATAACCTTTATAAATCGCCATTAACTTGTACTACAGTACATGGGGCTACGCCATTTAAATTGGTGGCTTTTAAGGGCTCGGCCTTTGAAATTTGTTCTAAAAAGGGCTCCGCGAGCCAAAACGTTTGGGAAACACTGATCTAGGTCATCTAGGTGCAGTCTTGGACAATTTAAATTTGACAGTATTTATCGTACCTGTAATTTTGATACACGTAATCACGTCCCTGACAATCGGCAGTGTAAACTGAAGCCAATTGTATTTTTTTCGAAGGGAACACCCCATGTCCTTCGACCTGGCCCACTTGATGTAGGACGACCGCCAAAACGCGTTATTGGACCGGCACTCCTGGGCCGAACTCTTCGATCCCGTCGACGGAACGTCGGAGACCAGTTTGTTGCCGATGAGTTCCATGGTGATGTCGGATGGAATTTCGGCACAGCAGCAGGATTTCCACAGTTCAAATTTCCGCGTATCCTCCATGGATTTGATTAAATTTCGCCATCTGCGGCAGGCCTGCAGGCTTCGGGCCACCGACACTCCGTCGAGGAAGTAGAAAATACTTTCCAAAACTTCGTCCGGTAGATGTGCCACACTGCAAGACATGTTTGGTGGAATGGTCGCCATTAAGCGGGATGTTGTCGTATCAAATAAATTATTTTATAAATTAAACACAAATGAAATAAAACATTGACGAGCGGTTGCCACCATCAAGCCAATCAGCCATTGTTTACTGTTTGGTATTACATATTGTTTTTTAAGTTTCAATGTAGGCGTTTGGGGGGCGCGTTTTAACTAGCGCTAAATGTTGCAAACTGCGGACGCATTACAAACGCGGCCGAATCAGTATTGTACATCTTATCAGATATCACACATGAAACGCTTGAGCAGACGATAAACCTTGCCACTTCCTAGTGCGTCATCTATCGGTGATAGTTGAATTAGAGATACAAGGAGTCCAACATTATATTAGAATCTCATTCTCTAGCTACTTGTATGAGCCAGTTATTAATGATTTCAATACCGAAGTAGTGACCCCTTCATATTTAGTGTTGAGCATTTGCCGCTAGATGGCGAGCATGGATATTTTTGGCGCTAAATTTTGACGCGTACAGCGGCGTAACCGTAAACACAAAAACATACGAGCAAGGCCTAAATCAAAGTTCTAGTAGCCGTCTAGACGGCAGACGTGATTTTTGCTCCGTCTTATTAAAATAATTTATTTTTGTCTAAGGTACAAAAATGTCATCAACCAAAATAAAGGATTATTTTAAGACTACAAAGAAGCAAGACGTTCAATTTTCGAGTAAAAGTCAACTCCTATTTGGCGCTAAAGCTACAGCAAACAAGGTACAGTATGGGTAGTGGTGGTGGGTGGTGTAGTGGTAAGCGTTCTCGTCTACTATTCATATGATCGCGTTTCGGATCCCGGCCGATATCTCCCGAATTTTTCGGGCGAGAAAATTGCGGACCTTCCTTCGAAATGGAAGTAAAGACCCGAGCCTGTACGTTGTCAGGTACACCTTAAAAATCCCTACTTAAGTCGGAAGCCTAGACTAGGCCAAATATTACCATGTTACCCTCTGGAAGGGGGGGGGGTCTGGTAAGCCTCCTTAACAAACAGTACTATCCCACATATTCCCATATTAATACGGCGCGTCTATTGCCCCTTAAAAATCTAAAAAGCCTACCGTAATCGTATTTTCGCAAACCCTAGTCTTAACCATATACACTGTGTAGCCATGGTTAGGTCCAGATCTTTCCCCTTATTGTTGTGCTCCATCCTTGTAACATGTTGTCCTAGGAATGTTCACCGTTATTTGAGTAAATCAATAAATAATTTAATGCCTAGGTACATGCGGGAATTTGTATTTTATTAGTCATTTAGTCTACAGCCTATGAGCCAAAATTAAGGTGTTAAAAAAATCTTAGGAAGGCTTCTCCAAACTTAAGGAAGGTTAGACTTTTGCTCATTATTATCGGTAGTTAATATCTGAAGCTCATTCACAGGAATAAAGCCTGACGTGTAATTATTTCGTTGCTTTTTGCTGTACTGAGTTTGGCTGTAAACCCTTTGGTTTACAGCCAAACTCAGTTGTCAGTTCTTGTAGTTTTTGTTCATATTCAGCGCTTGTTCTATTATTCTTTGAATGATGTTTAAAAAATGTCGTCTTGGTTTTCATAACAAAGCTAGTTATATTTTAATATTTTTTTGCTATAGAAATTATGTAGCCCTGTTTCTGGCTCGATCACCGTCGATAAGCAGCCGTCGAACACAAAGAATGCCGCTGTCAAGAAGCTGGAGAAGACCACAGTATGTCTTGACGGTGGGTCCCAGGAAAAAGCCCTGACCAAGAAACGAAAGCTGATCACCGACGACGTGGTAATCATCCCCAAACAGATCAAACTGGAGAAAAGTGATGTTGTCATTCAGCCTACAGTTGCACCCGCGGATACCATGCCTAAGGTTAGTTGATCATTTTCAAACATAGCATGTTAGTTCAGGGCTAAATACAAACAATTACTGATGTAAAATGAGTGAAGACGAATTTCAATGTCCACATAAAGGTGTTTTAATTAAAAACGACTTAATAACCGTACAGCAAAGATAGGTGATGACATGCGTAGCACTTGATGGTGCAAGACTTTTTAAAGGGTTAATAACGTGATTGTAGTGTTATTAACATTACAACTTGTCGAAGTCGGTTGCTGCCTGAGCCGAACGGTAACATTTTAAAAGAAAATAAGAGTTATTTTCAATAACTTTTCACGACTTCCATCCATTGAATTACTGATGTGACCTGCCTTTTCATAGTAGGTATTAACATTGTTCCTTGTTTTCTTCAAGGTAATTACCGCCAAGAATATCACAAAAAGTTTGGAGGAGCCTGGAAACGCAGAAAAGATTGCCCAGATAAGAGAGTCGCTGCAAAAGAACAACAACATATTCGACAAGTTTAAACAAATTATTAAGCCGACTTCGGAGTCTCTCAAACCGGCTGTGCCCTTGTCAGCTAGGTAAAACTTCGGTTACAACGATTTATATACCAAACTAGGTTATAGTTGCCCACATACATGAGGTCATTTTAATATTACGTTTTAATGTGTCCCTTTAATGTTACGATCAAATTTCTTGTATGGATTTCTTTCAGGCGTCATTCCTTGGCATCCAGAGAGACGGTAAAACTCGGGCTGCCCTGTAAATACAAGGTGCTGGTTGATATGTTCAACTTTCTGGACTCTGTGGTTATCACCATGCACAAAAGGCAAGAGATTTGCAACTTCGATAAACTGAAACAGGCGCTCCAGCATAAGCTAGGAAGGTGGGACCAACGGTTTAAAATGACCAGCAAAATTTGCAAATTTCCAGTGTGCACACACTGCGTGTATTTCTAGCAAACATTTTGTCCTGCTAAAAAATTCTTCATCGCCAACGTCTATTTCAGAATGTTTAACCTGAGCCATCTTGGACAGATTGCCGCGGTGTTCCCCAACGGATTCATTTTCAAACAGGAGAAGGTGCCCTCGTACGAAGAGGAGGGCAAAGTGTTCAATTATGAGTTGATCGTCTACCCTAACTTCGATTGTTTCTCGAATGGTGAGTGTAACATGTAATGGACGAATATAAAATATTGTGCCGCCTACGCACACGAAATTATACAACTGACTCTCGTCATTTCGCAGGTTCGTCTGACGTCAACCACAAGTGCGACAACGACACCGTTCGCAGACAAAGCTTCCGCTTTATGACTAGAACTTTCCTCGATTCCCGGCAACAGTATTTCTTTCACAGTCTGCTGTCCACCGTTAAAAAGCAGCACGAGGTACTAACTTGACAACGATTTTGTGAACGAGAGTCTTTTAAATTGCATGCGATGACGAAGCAGTGTTATAATGTGTTATGTTTCGCGGTAGGAATTCCTGTCAACTCTGAATCCGCCCATCGAGTTGTCCTCCGAGAAACTGATCAAATGGCACCCCCAGTTCAAGTTAGACGAGGCCGTCGATATAGCGCCAGCGCCGCTGCCCGAACCTGAAAATGTCAGGATCTACACCACTGCCAAGGACGTTTTGGCTAATGTTCGAGGATTGTTCAGCAGCCAGGTAGATATCAATTCGTTAACGAAACCCAGTTATTGATTACTGGATTTATAATTTGCGTTTTCTGATGATAAAGCAACCAAAACACGTTCCTCCCAAATTATCTTTCAAAACCGAAAAAGGTATTGTCCAGGTAAAGGTCCAGTTTTTACTTCCTGGTGCGGTATTAAAAAATTTAACTGAATATTGAATTACTAAACAAGATTGTGCAACGTTAAACTTTGTCTTTCTATGGTCGGAACATCCCAAAAAAAAATTTCAATATATATAATTTTTTTTATTTCAGATAGAAAATGCGTTGGAAACCGTGGTGAACAAAGTGAACGATTGCCAATTACAAGAGCCCATTACTCTGCCAAAACCGGCGAAACCATCGGCTGTGAATGGAATTCCATTAGCTCTTCTTGAAAAGGTCAGTTCCAAAATATGATCATATTGGTGCGGCTTGTGGTGGATGAAAATCTTTCGAAATGACGATAGCATTTGAGATTAGGCAAATTCCCTCTTAAGTCTTTCTTGTGATATATATACATGTACATTTTTTTTTTATTTGCCTAAACAGATTCGCGCCAAGGAAGTGGCTCAAATCAAAGCGAACATCACCAGAAATCCCGCGAATGAACTCAAGCTGGCGAGGCTGGCTCAGTTACCAGAAGTTTCTCGAATCGTGAGAAAGTATCCTTTTTAATAACGTTTTCAATTTTTTTGCTTAGTATTTGTTTTTATTTTTTGTACGAATTATGATCCTTAACAGTAGGTATCAGTCTATTTATTTCGGAGAGGCAAGCGGCTATTCCGTATTCGAAGGTCGTCGCCAAAATTGTGGAGCGCCCACGGATCAGTTTCCCTGAGTACGACAACTTATTTTTTACAGATTCATTTACAGTAACAATAAAATTAAAAGTCATAATGCTGCGAACTGAAACTACATGTATCGTAAAATGATTGTGTGAAAATTCAAATTATATCATTAAAGCGACGTTTCATTTATTTTTTAGGCGAAATGGAACATAACGTTGCTCTACTGGTGGAATTGTTACCCGAGTGGCTTCAAGTGCTGGAAATACTGAGAGTAAAATTTTTTAAAATCAACAAGCTGGTCAACTACAACGATGTCCTCGCCAAGTTGGAGAACGAGAAAAAAACGATCCTGCAGTCGCGATAGATTGGTTCGGAAAAAAGGGTGCTGGCACCCACTCCATTTTTATAGGTGTAGATCTGAACGAGAGGAACTAATTACTGTTAATACACTACTGTATTTATTAATCTGTACATCACATTCCTTTGCACGCCTCACAAGGAGAACTCGACCAAATATTTATAGCCATCGAAGCTACAACTTTTTTATTACAATTTTTACCACGTTTTACGCATGGTTTACATGAATGTGGTTTTTAATGATTTAAGCATTAAAAAAATATTTCAAGAAAAATGATTGATTGTTTATTTGTAGATTTAGATAGAATTGTCACCGCGATTGCGGATTTAAGGCGACTTAGGGTATGAGGGAATAAAGGAATTAAAAATGAGGGAAAAAGGGTGGGTTAAGAATTAAAGAGATGGGGAAGAGGGTTATGTGTAGGATAAGGAAAAGGACGTGTGGTAAGGTGAATGATAAATAGGTTAGGGCAGGTTGGCCATGAGCGAGATAATTTTTGACGGGATTTGAATGAGGGGAGGAAGGGGGCTTCAACTAATTCTTGGGGGAGGTTGTTCCATTCTGCGGCAGTTTTGATGAAGAAGGAAGACTAAGTAGTTGGATTTAGCAAAGGGCAGTTCGAGTTTAAAGGCGTGGTCTCTTCCTTGTCTTTTCGCTTGGGTCATAAATTTATTGAGATTTACGGTAGTGAGGTGAAGACCAATGGGGTAGAGTAACTGATGTCAGTGTTCTTTTCTCCGGGTGGAGAGAAGAGGAAGTTTAAGTTTGGATACCTCATTTGTGATACATGAGTCTGCTATAGTCTCGCAAGATATGCCGGGTTGCGCGACGTTGAATACTTTCTTAAATGATCGTTGGTGTGGGTCCCAAACGGCGGAGGCATACTCAAGGGTGGGCCGCACAAGTGTACGGAATGCCGCTAGACGACAGATAGGATCAGTTTTACGGAGGACAGAGAAGGAAAAGCGAATCGTGCGGTCCGCCCTTTTAGTGATTTTTTTTTAATCACCTTAGTGCCTAGTGCACTACAGGATTACTGCACCCTCGTGTCTCTGTGGAGATATGTGAGGGGCAGGGAAGGGAAGGAGAATGGCAGCTTGAATAGCCATGCTGCAGGATCCACCCCTAAGCTCTGGACTCCCTAATGGAAGCTCAGGGGTGACGCCAGTACCCCAGGCTAACGAATAAACGAAAGCCTGCGCCAGGAATCGAACCCGGGACCGTCGGCTTCGTAGGATGTTGCCATACCTACTGTTATGATGATACAGTCCAAGACCACTGAGAGTCCCGGGTGACTCCTAAAAGTTTCATGGAAGGGACATTAGAAACTGGAGAGTTGTTTGTCAAGTAGGTATGTTTGAGAGTGGAGCTCTAGCTTGATTTTGTTTTCAGTTTCTGAAGCGGATAATTCCATATGCGCAGACCAAGGGACAGCTGGGCTATCCGAAATTGAGGTAAGCGTACGTCAACTCTAGCCAGTTAAAATACTTACAGTAAGGACCAAAGCAACTCAGAGAATCTTTTGGGGTTGTGCACATCAGTCATCAGTCTAAATTGCGAAACGAATGCAGATTCGAACAATTTTTGTTTTCAGTTATTCGGTATGGAAACACATTGCCTGCAGCAAACTACAGTTACCGGAGATTTCGGCTTGGATGTAAGTTAAATTGAAAATAAATTTGAATAAAATCTAAATATAGTGTGGCAGTACCACCGTCACGAAATGTTGTCTTGCTTTCAGGTTCTTTTCGACGTATCGAACTTTACACCGTGGACGACAAGATACGAAAATTCAGTGGGACTCCCACTATGCCAAACGAACTTCCACCCAGGAACGAGGTACAGTAACCACACTTCGCTGATGGGTTATTTAAGGTCATTTTTGAGCAACGTCAAGTGAACCGATTTACAAAACTATAATATAACCAATAATTTTTACATATTGTTTCAGATTATTTGAAGAGTTTGACAACAGTTGATACGCTCAGATTCGTCTTGATGCTGTTCATGCAGCATTTTAACAAGATTACGCTGAGATCTTCCTCCGTGTCATCTATTTCCTCTGAAGAGTATCCTTTCAAGTGTGGTGGTACGATTGTGTATTTTAATTAGTTTTCCCCGTTCGACGTTTTCTTTAACCAAAAACCATTGTAAATAGGTGGCCAAGTCTGGACAAAACTAGCGACATTTTGAACAAGACCTCCACCCGTCGATCGCTGAAGGTATTTTTTTTTGTCCCTGGACATCAACCTCATGTATTACAAATGAGAATGTCATTCGATTTTCTATATGGACACTTAATTGATTTAGATATCATACTTACTAATTATAAATGGAATACCCAACAGATCCTAGACGAACAGAGTCATCTGACCTTTGTCGAAAGAAAACTTGTGGAGATTTTGGACCTGATAGACGAAGGTGACAATATGGAGGTATCTTCCACTGGAAACGAACGCACCATCTCGTTGGATGCCATCGAAGCGCTGTCCTTCATCATAGAGGGGAGCATTGACGGCAAAAGGTAGCGGCAAAACCTGATATTGTATCACCCATGGTGGCTACAAAAAATCGATAACTTTTCAATAAATTCAGATTCAGTGAAAAGCTGTGAAAATTATTTTTAAACAATTAACACTGAACTTCGTAATCATTTTTGAAAATGTTAAGGACATTCTAAAATTTGTAGTGGTTTCCCTGTTGGATACTGTTTTTTAATTACCAACCTATTCCGAAAATTCAGGAGCGTGCTGCCACTTCACGAGATCCTGACGTTGCCGCAAGTTCGAAACCAAATCGGGTGCTCCGGTTCTCGAACGTCCTTCGGCTATCACGCCACCGTTGCCTTTATCCAGAGAAAGCTGGGCCTCTATCCGTACGGCGTCACGTCCTGCCTGTCTGCCACCCGGCAACCTCTATTCAAGAGAAGTGAGTACGCCTCCGCGCATTGGTTCTGGCTTGCTTGTTCAAACCTGCACAAAAAATAACCATTTAATGATCTCTACTCCCGCTCATAAAAAAAGGTGATTGTTTGGAAAATTCCTACACGAAATCCGGTAGTATGATGGCCAACACTTCGTCGGGGCCAAAAGGGTGAGAAATCTATTTTTGCTATTGTTATTGAGATCCTATGTTGGTAGTTGTTCGAACATATTTACAAACACGAACTAGAAACTTCAACCAGGTTTATAATTATAAATTTCCTATTCATAAGCTGTAAGTGGTGTTAACTGAGTTTAGAATATTTTTTCTTTCTATTTCAGGCATAGATATCTAGTCTTGTCTCGGTTTTCGAACCAGACGCTGGCGAAGGTTTGTCAGAATTCCCCCTGAAATAATTGGTGATTCGATCTTCAATTAGACTTCCACGAGTTCACTCAATTTCTTGTATTTTTTTTAATTCGACAGAGTTCGGTGAGCCTCAAGAGTGTCAACGTACGAATTCACCGTTGCTACAACTCGTTCATCTACTTGCTGCTTCCGCTGAGGTAAGACTGACCGTACCCACAAGACCCTCAGCAGCGCTCTAAAAAATTATGAGCTCCCACCACTGACGTCTCCCTCTGGTTATGTTGTAGGTCGGTGGTGATTACGAAATGCCATGATACCACCATCGTCCTAGGGCCCACGGCGATGACCGTATCTATCAACGCCTGTAAAGGTCTCCGCATTATGAGCATATGCCGGAGACTCACTGTCAGGTTGGTTACCATCGATTTCGCCAACCTTTCATAAACTGGACATTTTTAAATTTTAATTTACAATCTGTGTTTATCCGCCGCTTAGATTTAGAAGACCAAATCTCATTCATGAAATAAAGCAGTTCTTTTTAAACATGTTCTTTGATTTGATGACATTGTATTTGGCCATATGGTATTGAGGTGGCTGAATTCCCCCACATTGGGGTGATGACGAATTATGTACTTTAATTTGTCAATAAATAATAATAATAATAATAATGCTCACTTTTAACACCATTTTGTAAGATGTGTCTCAGCTTATGCGGTATTTCTGATTGATGCTCTTGTTCTCTCTACAGTGACTGTCAAAACTGCTCGTTCCATTTGCTGACGCCTACGTCGCCTCTCCTCGTCGGCAATCGAAACCGAGACGTGGTTTTGGCCCCGTTCAACACGACATATCCTAAACTGGAAGAACAGATGAACGAAACAGGAATCGGCCACGCGCTCAATCTCTGGGACAGCCCGACATGCCTCTGTAAGTACTGCGCCAGTATCAAATCAATTCCATACCTGTTTTGAATCGTTCAATCGTCTTCAATCTGCTTTGAACCAACTGGAATCGTCCCGAAAATCCTAAGACTATTTTTAACTTGTATTTCGCGTCTAATACAATCGTATAGAGGAAGAGTTTACCTTTTTTTAAAACCATTTTTTGTTGATCGCAGCCGACGATGGCAGTATCGAAACGCAGACGTCGTGGAGCATCATGTCGCGCGACGATTTTTACATATTCAACATCCCTTTCGAAATGGAGGGAACCCGACGGGTAAGACTGTAACAAATTGCGAGGCATTAATTTTCATTGGTAGTGTCAAGCTAGGGGCTATTAAATTATCGAATTTAACAATGTCCATTGATTGGTTGGGCGCGTAGGAAATTCCGGGAAATCCTGGCTCGGAATATCAGAACGCGCTTCTGGAGAAGAAGAAACAGGTGGAAGATTGGCATCATTTGGTGAAGAGTGCTCAGCTTAGCACCGAACAGCGGGGCCAACTCAACAAATTAGTTCGAGCACGTTTTCAGGTAATGTCAATCTCATTTAACCCTCCAATTAATCAAATGTATAATTTAATTGAAAACTTATTTTAAATCTACGACTTTTTTCGTTCCTTTGCTAGACTTGGTTGGCCCTCAAAGGTTATCAGAGGGAACTGGACGGTCTGGCATCGTTTTCCAGTGGCTCGGGATCGAAATATTCTCAGAGAAACACCAACAGTGTCTCCGATGTGTAAAGTTTCACGACTTACGACATGTTTCCCGGTTTTCTTTTTCTCACTGGATGAGAATTTTTAGTTTTTGCATATGTTTTTATACAAGTTTCATTTTTAAATATTATTATTTGTAAATTCATCAATTTTGCATATTCACTTTCGCCTATTTGCTATGACATAAACCAATAAGCATTTTTCAATTTTAATGTCCATAAAAAATAACTACTTGCACGTAGATAAAAAATAAAAGTAATTCGCCCAATTATATTATTGCTCATACCACCACGCCGGAAAAATAAATTGTATTTCACGCGTATTTATGAAATAAAATTATATCAGTTTCATCATATGATTTATTTGGAAACAAAAACTATGAAGTCAGAAAGAAAATTGATTTTTAACAAATCGCTCTTTCTTTTTTTAAAAAAAAGTTATTTGGCGTACAAAACTTAATATACAGACTTATTCAGGACTGCTAAATCACATATAGCAGCTAACGTCTCCTGAACGACATTGACCAGCGGATCCTGGGTGGGAAAATGGTGCATGGTGTTGCTAAATATGTTGGTAATGCCTTTGGACACGTCTAAAGGAAAGGAGGGAAAAATTCGATCGGTAAGAAAATTACACTCAAATTTATGCACCATTATGGAGATATGGAATTTAATTACCAGAATCCACAACGTAAGATAGAGATGATCCAGATGACGAAAGAGATGACTGTGACACGCATACTCTTCCAAGCTGGGCCAGAAATGAAGTGATGTCTTCGCACAGCGGCGGAAATGCCTGACAGATCCTCACGAGGGCCGGCAATGTTGGTATAAAGAATGACAGCCTCAAATCGCTCGGCAAAACTGAAATTTGCAATACAATTAATAATCATGATATACGTTTGAGTTAACGCGTGAAATCTAATAAATAAAACAGGTACACATGTGTATATTTTTTATAATCACTGTCGCAATATCTATGAGTGGCACATTTTCACCAGTACCCCGAGATCGAATAAACGAATACCGAATGGGCTACGACGTGTTCCTTTTCTAGAAATTGTCTCGATCATCGTAACATAACTAATTTTAGTTTGAAGGCTCAAATAGGCAGTCTATTTTTTATCAATTAGAGCCCATTTATCGTTTGATTGAATACAAAACAACATTTTTTCCTCTCAAATGTATATAGTTCAATTTTAATGCTATTGCAATGTGATCAATGCACTTGACCTACCTCCCAGTAACGTAGACATTGAATTGATAACCAACCGGGCGACGCTAAAAAATGAGGGCAGGGCGTACTGCAAACACAGGTGCGACGTCAGCTGAATGGCAAACACCTGCGGAAAGTCAAAGAAACAATGAAATATTAGTATTTATCTTGGGGACCGATCTATTTATAATTTTGCGTCAGACTTATGAAATAATCTGGTGGACCTGTTTGGAAAATTGTGGCTGGCTCAGCAATTCCGGGATGAAGTCCAGACAGATGTGCATGGACGGAATTCCGGCGACAGTCACGGAGAGAAGCTCACTCTGGTATCCCTGCAAGGACATTGTTGTTAAGTCCTTCGTCTCGTCTCTGGTCCCCGACCCTCGATCCCCCGACATCTGGTGACTTCAGGGAGCATAAGCCCCCTGAGTTTTCTTGGCAGACTACAGAGGTGGTTTGCCATCGCCTTCCCCCGCGCAGTAACACGAGCCAATCAAACGATCGGCTGCGCTGGGAATCGAACCCAGATCCGCTGGTTAGTGTGCGAGCACGCTACCTCTCGGCCACAGCGGACGGACTTTACACAATATTAAACGATTATTGCATTTTTTTTAATTTAGAAATTATTTACGAATGAATCATTGCTTCCAAATTGCAATAGGTCATACCTGAAAGTGAACGAGCTTGACTAGGTGCGGATCCGCTATGAATATCTGATGGAGGTGGGAGCAGATGAGTGTTTGCACTTCCCGCAGGTTGGACAGCAGACTCGCATCCTCCTGCAACAAAAAACCATTTCGCAGACAATCAATACAGAGAACGACAAAAACGAACAAGGATGGGAACTAGCATCTCAAGTGGGCCGATCATTCAACACGCTCAACCTAATTGGTCCATAACGTTCCATAATCGCTCAGTAAGAGTTTTGTAGCGTAATTGGGTTCTGCAGCCTCGCCGGTGCCGCAACTTAAGGTCATAGAAACGTTTCATTAGACGGGCAGCATAGATCGACGTGTCGCCGTTTCCACAACAGAGTCGAATAATCGTAATCATTCAATTACCTTCTCCTCGGCAGTGGGCAGACAGCTCTCCAACAGAATCTGCACGGCCGCGCTCTCTTGCGCCAAAATGAGCGCGTTCTTCAGTTCCTCGCGCTCGCCGTCGGTGGAGATCTGGCCCGTCTTCTCCAACACCGGATTGTCCAGGATGTGTCGCGACAAATGGATGCGCGAAGCGGCCAGGAAGGCGCGCAGGATGCGCATGTTGATCTCCAGCACGGGCGCGCAGCGGAACACGCGTCCGTCGCAGCGTAGCACGTAGAGCGGATCGACGGTGACGTCATCCTGGGTGAGCGGATCCGCCTTGAAACGGCGCACGCTGTCAGGTCGCAACGCGTTCACCGTCATTACCCACAGGCGACCGGGAAACACCGTGTTTAGCTTGAGCCAGGCCTGCTTGAACAGTTCTAGCACCTGGTGGGCCACGTCTTGGTTGAGCAGGAGCGGTAGTTGTGATACGAGACACTCGGCGAACGGCCACAGTTCGCGGGCCGAGCGTGAGAGCAACTGTTTTAGGACCATCACGGCTTTGGCCGGGCACACCTTCACGGACAGGAATGCTGCAGGAATGAACAACGGAAAATTGTTGGTGAAAAATAAAAATTGCATTAATAATGGCGCAGTACAAATAGGTGCCTCGAAATTTAACGATTAAAATTTTAAATACTGAAATTTGCAATTTTGAAATTTAAAATACTGGAATTTGCAATTGATAAATTTGGAATACGTATTTTCAAACGAATTCAAACCGAATTTTCGGTTCAAAAGCTTCATGAAAATAGTAAGCCTGGTTCCTTTAAATTAAAATTACAATTGATGTTTAATAATAAAAGTGAAACTAAAATGTACTTTCAACCAAAAATATGCTTAAATTTCACAAAAAAATTAAAAAAATGAAAAAACAAGATCACATCTATCTACTGACAAAATAAAAAAAAAATTAAATTTAAACGAAAAAAAAAAAAAAAATGGAATGGTGATAATCAGAAGATCTCAATATCTAATTAATTATTGAATTTTCATGAGTCCCCTCACCTTCCTTGACGGTTGCCCGCGTGCACACCATACGGGTCATATGCGGGTCGTCGGTACTGTCGTCCATCTGGGTGTCGTCGTACAGCCAATCCTCCACCAGGCACAGATGCGGATAGTGGGTGGATAGGAGGCGCAGCAACGGCGAGAATAACCCGGCGTAGTGCTGCTGCTCGCGCTGTGCCAACTGCAGCAGGTACTTAATGGGCAGCGAGGCCACAAAGGGCGGCGAGTAACGCTTAACCTGGTACATGAATAAAAAAATATATACAATTTTAACAGTCCCACTATGATCATTTAACGTAATGCAACGTAAAAAAAAACGATCAAATAATTTTGATCAGATTCACGTTTGAGATCATGGATAATGCTACGGATTACTACGACTGTGATCGCGGGTTCAAGTTCTGGCCGGGACCTTCGATATTTTTGAGGCGAGAGAAATTCCTCCCCCCGCGCGATTCCTTTGGAAAGGAAGCCGAGGGACCCGAGTGTGTACGTTATAAGTTACCCTTTAAAGATTCTTACTTCGGCTAGGTAAAATAAGCAAGTCTTATGACTTGCTTATTTTACCTAGAAACAAGAAACAAAGAACAAGAAAGTTTATAGGTCTTTTATGTTCCCTATGGATTTTGTCAGGTTACTCGACAATAACAAAGGCCTCCTTAATTTTTAAAAATAGATTCACTCAGTTACAAAATAGTCGCCATTTCCATCGTTCTACAGTACCTTGCGATCGGGAATCGAAACGATGGCTCGCATGTTAGTCAAACGCACGTCCTCGTACAGCAGCAAATAGTATAGCAACAGTAGTTGCGCCGTCATCGAATAGGTGCGCTCAGAGGCCGCCTCCACCTCGCCACCGCTCCTCGACGGAAGCGGAGTTGATCGCCCGGAAGTGGGCGGGCTCGTGTCGTCGGTACACATGAAGACTGTGTGACGGAAGGCAGCCAGGATCTCCTCCTCTGCGATGGGCTCGTTGGTGGTGTCGTACTGGCCCTTGGTGCTAGGCACGATGATGGATGCCACGTAGGCATCGATGAGCTGCGGCAGCACCGCGTGGAGCGGGGTGGCCGTGCTGCACACCTGCTTGTAGATCCAGTCCTTGATCGGCACCTTGTGTTTGGTGAAGGCGCGGCTCTTGAGGAGCTGGTGGATGCAGTGGATGGGGAGGAAGCCGGTGATGTTGGCGTTGAGGTTGGGTGTGACGGGGACCTTGACGGCGTGCGCGGTCACTACCTAAAGTGGCAACACGAATAACAAAGACTGTCAATACTAAATTCAATTTTTTATACTGCGACATCAGGAACACTTTGTACGACTCGTCGCAGCTCAGTCGGCATTGCAATTGGTTTCCCCGGGTTTGATTCTCAGCGCGGGCTCTCGTTTATTCGATCCCCGGGTACTGGTGAAAAGGCGCCATTCACACATTGCCATAGAAACACCAGGGGTAAAGCAATAATAATTTTTAAAAAAAGCTTGGAGAGATTAATTGGATGATTAAAAAAATCAGTGTTTAGGAAGAAATAATACTTGTACGAGTTACGAAAATATATTTATTAAATTAATGCGTAATTATTCATATAATATTTAAACTGTTTCGTAAACATTAAATTGATTCGTAAATATTAGGTACCATTTTTTAACATTCACATTTCGGTAATAACGGTGAGCCATTCATAACATGCTAATTAAAAAGCACGCACTCCTGATTTTGCACGAGCGCCATCTAATAAGCATAAATGGACAAAAAATTCTATAAGCCAAGTCATTCAACATTTTGGTCGTGAGTAAAAACTCCTAACATTGCCGAAACGCAACACACATTTTTATGGATTTCCCCAAGGAGTGACACATATTGCACACAGCGATTCTATGCGAAAATAGCGCTACGAGAGTGACCAAAAAAGAGAACCATCACGGCGCGATTCTAACTGTCCGCCCACTCACTTGTTCAGTAAATATGTCCTGTGTGAAGACGGTCTTCATGCGAGCCATGCTGTTGGGCCGAATGGCGATCTTCATTCCCAGAATGGAACAGACCAATTCGGAGATAGCGTTCATCTGGTTGCTGTGGAAGTGAATGGCGATCAAGAGTAGCACCTCGCCGAACGACGCCTTCACACCGCTGGTCCTAAAGGAGACACGGAAAAAACGGGTACAGAAATAGTTTATGAATGAGGGGGCAATGGGGGAACTAGAAATTAAGATCAAAAACAGGTCCGGAAATTCGATGAAAACCAGAACATAAATAAGAAATAAGTCGGACCTTTCGAAATAGGACTCTTCTTTGATGAGCCACTTGAGCCAATCGATACTCTTCCGTTCCAACTCCGTGGTGCCGAAGAGCGACGGGCAAGCGATAAGCATGCACAACGCCAGCGAGACGAATCGCACCCCGGCCGGACTGGGTGGTGGGTGCGACGTTAGAAGCTGAAGCAAGAGGTTGATTTCGTCGTCGTGGAACCTACATGAAGAAAACAAGTGGAATTAGATGAACGGAAACAACTACATTTTGTTTGACAGCGAACAAAGCTACAAAAAAGGAATTCTCATCATTTAGTTATTTAATTATTTGGTTACTCGAACTCAAGAACTCACTTGAAGCCAGCAATTCCCTTAAGAGCGCAGTATAAACGAAGCAGGGCACTGGCTTGAACCACCTTGCTGTTCGGCAAGTTGTACTGATCCATACTGAAGAGGACAATGTTCTGCAACCGCTGAAGCAACTCCTCTCTCAACGCATTCAGCGTCGGTGACCCGCAATCGCGACGTTTCTGTAAATAATCAGACACTCAAAAGTTAAGAAATCGTCTTCAAGTAGCTGGGGTACCACCCGTACGTCCCGTCTAGCCCAGTCGGTATGGCAACAGACCGGTCGCGGGTTCAATTCCCGGCGCAATTATTCGATTCTGGGGTCACTGGTAAAAAATGTAACCCTCACATATTGCTAAAGCGACACGAGGGGTACAGAATTCACTACAGTGATCAGGAATAAATAATAAAAAGTACCTTCTGTCCATTTCTGATGAACTGCGCGAACCAGGTTCTGACGTTGGAGTCGTTGCCGAGCAGGAGACCGCTGATGAAGGCCACCATGTCTCCCTTGGCGGTGGCAACACCGTCGCTGCTGGGATTCTCAAACTTGCAGTGGTCGAGGGTCAGGGCGACTGCCAAAGCCGGCATTCGACAATGCTCCACCTAAACGGAAAACGCCAGAAAAAACATATACTCGATTCAGGTACAAAAGACAAGTTTTAAATAGCGATCCCAAAGTCTGAAAATTGATGGCATAAAATAAAATCAAAGAGCACTTACGCATTTGGCTCGCACCACTAAGGCCTTCTCGGGATTCATCTGGCACAGCATTCGCAGAGCCTGCAGTCGCACTTGCCCGCCCAAAGAGTCCTCGTCTTGCTTCTCCCCATTCACGACCAGGGCGCTGCAAACTGTTTCAACAATATACGCATCAAATAGGCGAACGAACAAACCGCGACGATAAAATAGCAATAAAAAAAAGTAAATTTGGCTTGGCTTCCGAATGTTGGGAATATTCTATTGAACCTTACCCTCCTTGAAACTGTCTGGCACATTAGCCACCAAGTTACAGATGAGCCAGGCACCATGCTTCACGTGTAAAAGTGTTTCGGCCACATCTTGAGGGTGTAGAAGGGCTGGAAGTTCTGGAATAAACACAAAGGCAATTATACACCAAATTTCAACGAATTAAAGCAGACGTATCCACAATGCTGCCGCTCTCCAGTGGCATTGTTCACCGAATATAATCGTGAGGATCTATCAACAAAAATTATCTCACCTGCTTGTGCGATGCAGAGAACATCCGCAACTTCCTCGAGGTACACCTCGTTGTCAAACAATTCCGACGACTTGATGATGAATTCTGGTGATTCCCGTGCCTTTTTATGCAAATTATCGAATAAAAAGGTTAGCCATATGTGGTAGTGGTACATGTTCTGAAGTCTTTAGTCGTTTCTGAGAAAGGAGGCTGACTTAATCCCAAAAATTTTGTTTTTACTTTGGCCGTTATAATTTTAACCTACCTGTGCCATGATCGCGAAAAATTCGCTGAAAAGGAGTCGCAGTCTTCGAGCAGGGTCGGATCGTTCAAACTCGAGCCCCAACGATGTCTGCAGCGATTGTATCAAAATGCTGTCAGATAAATGACCTCCTATTTTCTGCCTGGAATGGAAAAAATTAAAAAAATGTTTGTTTAGCATCTATTAATTTAACATTTCGGAGAATATTCTTTTTTTTTTTAAATCACCGTAGTGATAATCGCTATAGGATTACTGCACCCTTGTGTCTGTATGGAGATATGTTAGGGGCAGGGAAGGGAAGGGGAATAGCAGCTGGTATAGCCAGGTTGCAGGATCCACCCATAAGCTCTGAACTCCCTAACGGAAGCTCAGGGATGACACCAGTACCGCGGCTCGTCGAATAAACGAGAGCCTATGCCGGGAATCGAACCCGGGACCGTCCGCACCGTAGTCGGAAGCATTACCGACTAGACTAAACGGCCGTACGTTTTTTGGCCTTGGTCAAGAAACAAGCAATAACTGCTCGATTGTCAAAAAGAAACGTTCAGTGCCAAGGAAGGAAGCCCTTAGCCTCGGCTATGAGGGTGACACCAGTACCCCAAGATTGAATAAACAAAAGCCTGCGCCGGGAATCGAACCCGGGACCGCCCGCTTCGGAGTATGTTGCCATACCCACAGAGCTATAGACGTACCAATGTGCCCCTCTTTGGAAATATTACAGATTCGAATCCCCGACAATGACTCTCCTAGCTACCTTAGTTGTTGCTCCTTTTTGACGTCCACCTCCAGTGAATGAAAATCGATGGCCAGCAAAGCCACCAATGAGTTGACCAGCTCGACGCCCGACAATATTTGAAGGATTGATTTCCTTTTGGCCGCCCATGACGCGCTTTTGTCCAGGGGTCCCACAAGCGAAGTACGCACGAGGCAAGGCAAGATAGGCCGCACTTCTTGCTCGCTCAGTTGAGATAGTTCGTCGATATCGACCTTTTGGATAGCCCCAAATGCTCTGGGGCTCACAGGAGGCCTGGACAACATTTGTAGGGATCCTAAATTATAAATTCAGGGGTAATTTCGATCCATTGGGTCCCTGTGCATCGAAGCGGCTTCCCCACTTTTTTGTTTATAACGCAAATTTGCATATCGCAATTAAGTTGCACATTTAGGTCAATAGACGTCGCTATAACGTCGGCGCAAAAAGGGCGTTGACTCTGCTAGTGCTGCCATCTGCAGTCGATTTGCGAAAACTGATACACATTCGTCTAGGGGCAAATAATTTAATATCAAAATCAGAATCTTGTTATAGTTTTGATGCAATACATTCAATTTTGAGCAATTTTAATGTTATATTGAATAAAATATATTTATTTTATATTTTTGTTTATATATTTTACGGAGTTTCCAAATATCTTAGTTGTCATTTTGAAAATATATGTATAGATTTAACTATTATGATCGGAACCCTATTTTGATTAGTATCAAAATGGCCGGCCGACTGGATTGGGGTTTCGGTAAGTGCAATGAATTTGCTTAATATTTATTTTCCGGGAATATTTATATGGGTTCGGATTGATTTAGGATTTGTAGTAGTACCTAATAAATGGTTTGAGCAAGAGGACATTCGAATTGTAGCAAAATACTAGTTGAAATTTGTGTCTGAAATCGTTATAACCCAGCTTTCTAAATTGACTAGAATCACCTATTTTAGTCATAAGAGATGACCACGCACCTAGCGGAATGTTTTTCGATATTAGTGTTTATCATGCCTTCTGTGAATACCGCTAGGCGTGCGCCACCGGAACTAACGTGAGCTATCTAGGTTTTTCTAGCCATAAATGTCAATATTTTACAAATTAAGTTCATCTGATAAATTTTGTATAAGCAAATTATTGTATTTAATTTGTTATTCACATTTGCTCTGTTTTTCAGATAACCGCGATTCTGATGAACGTCAGAGGTTCCAGATCGAGTTAGAATTTGTCCAGTGTTTGGCGAATCCAAATTACCTAAATTGTAAGTGGACAGTGGTCGAGGGGACGCGGACGCGGCATTCATTCGCCCAAGATTAAGCTGGAAAAAACGAAAGTAGTGTTTGCCAAAATTAATTTTCGTCCAGAATGTGCTAACCATTTTGTTGTTTTGTGTATAGTTCTTGCCCAGCGCGGATACTTTAAGGAGCAGTCCTTCATAAACTATTTGAAATATCTCCGATATTGGAAGGAACCGGAATACGCAAAGTATCTGAAGTAAGTTTGAAACCAAATATTAGGTTTAATCATTTAAGGGGTTGTGATTTATGGGTGTAATCGTAGTGTAATGATTTCATTTGTATTTGTGAACAAGCTCAAATGCGTAACTGAAAATTCATTGCATTTTTTTTTGCTCCGATGCGTAATGTTTATCTTATCTGCTTCTCAGATTTCCAATGTGCCTGTTTTTCCTGGAGCTGCTGCAGTACGATCGGTTCCGAAAAGAGATTGTGAGCGCGCAGTGTGCCAAGTTCATTGACGAGCAGCAATTGCTACACTGGCAGCACTACACCAGGAAGCGGATGCATCTTCTGCAAGCGCAGAGTACCGACAACTCGCAGAACCAAGTGGCCACCAAATAGAACGGTACCCCCACACACACACTTCGAACTACTCCACCATCCATTTCTCGTAACATCTCTCTCCCTCCGTGCACCTAAACCGCAGATGACTAGATTGTCTTTGAGCGATGCTTATGTGTGATTTGAGTGTTTATCTGTTGTACATTTTATAATAAAATAACTATTTTATAATGCATTTTCGACCCTTGGCCAATCTATTTTGAGGTAATTAATTAGGAAATTAATTATTTATTACTATGGTCTTTCTTATACGGAATTCGATGCTTATATTTGCTTCTATTTTTTGTCTTATTTATTGCTTTGCTAACAGTTACGTAGGCATATTAAAAGAGTTTTTTTTATATATAAAAATGATATTTCAAATAGCAAAATCGCTTCAACTTATTTTTTTGAAGATGACTTACGAAGCAAGTTGCTTGTTTATACCAACTCAGATAGGTTTATACCAACTTGGATAGGTTGTGGATAATTGAGATTATCTTTATTACATTACAAAATATTAAAAAAAAAGCCATTCGATGAGTACTTGTTGTAAAAAATGATGATAATTATGGTTGAGCAACGCAAGTCACGCAAGCCCAATAATACTTCGTGAGGATGACAATTCGTGCAAATTTTTCATTTGCAGCATCACATTTCAGATCCAGTCTCCTTTCATTTTCGCACATATCACACACACACATATTCGCTAATTTCGGAGCATTTTAGGTTGAATATATAGCCCGATTAATTATCGAAGAATTCCAATTGTCATTGATCGTCGAATGAAGGTACTCGTTCCTATGATACACAAATTCTTTTTTCGACAAAAATTGTCTCGCCCGTTGAGCGCTTTGTGGCTTTCTTACACATAATCTTCCATCTTAAGTTTATAGCAGATCTCGACATTGCGAGACTCAATATCCAATGGCGGTGGCCAATTTAGCCGGACTCTGATAGTATATCAATGTATTGTCATCGTGATCCACCCTGTCTTGTTTAGTTAAAATCATCTTGTCCATTTTTCGAATTAGTGGGACACTTGTTAAATTGTTTCTGCCCACTAGATCACCAAGAGTCGTAGGGTGGAAACATTGACGATGGGATTTCCGATCCCATATCACAGTTTGGTGTTATTGCCCGTCCGGCCCGTTTCAGGTTGCGGATCCTGTTCGTCGACGTGCGAATCTAAGGTGGCCGCACCGTTGGCGCCTTTACCGCCGCGGTGACTAGTCTTGCGCATCTCTTTCTCCTCTGCCTCTCCGTCCTGCTGCATCGCCAGATTGTTCTGACCCTCCGCCGTCGTCTTGGATCCAGGCGAGCTGGCATTGGCGTGGACGGCGTTGGCCTGGTGGACCTTGTCGGGCAGCGGGACGTTGAGCGTCTCTGGCACGAACAGGGTCAGGCATCCGGCAAGGATCGCCAGCGCGCCGAATAGGATGTAGGGGGCCGATTTGCCCACGTACTCATTCTAAAACGAGATTTTTTTTATATTTTTTATTCCGGATCACTGTAGTGAATAGCACTACAGGAGGTTATTGTACCCCTCGTGTCGCTGTGG
>JAUJYS010000615.1:0-21804 GCA_033995665.1 Melogona broelemanni
AATAAACGAAAGCCTACGCCGGGAATCGAACCCGGGACCGTCGGCTTCGTAGGATGTTGCCATACCCACTGAGCCATTGGTACGAGTTTTTTTTTTCTCGCCAATTATGATGACTCATTTTAAATACTTGTTTTTAATCCAGCTTCGCATGTATTTCAACGAAAATTCGATCTTCGTGTTTTTTGTGTAGAAAGATGAATACCATTGTAGCTAAATATTCGTTTAGGAGAGAATGCTTTTTTGGATCGAGTTTGACTTTCTTCTTTTTTAGCAAGTGTTTCCACTTTACTATTTTCGAAAATGTTTTTATAATAAACTTCTGGATGTAACTTGGTGTACTTAACAATTTAATTGCCAAATTATTACGAATTTTATGATCACTGTCTTTGTTTAAAATTTAGACAGTTGGGTTCCCTGTGCGAGGAAAAATGCAGGGATAAAAATGAGATTTGTTTTTCGTTTGTACAGGAAAGGAATGCCAGAGATCGGAATATCGCTGTCACTCGGGCCAATGTATCGATAGTATTCGTTATTGCGATGGACACGATGACTGCTTGGACGCCTCCGATGAGCAGGGATGTGGTAAGTGTGCCAGAATGTACTCCAAATTAAACAGTTTGGAACTCTTAAATCTCGGATACACGTTAAGGGGCCTTATTTTTGGTGGCGGTTTGTTTTCGTCGTGTTTTGTTCTATTGGAAATTACTGTTACACACAATCAAATTTTACAATTTTTTGTTCAATATTTTTATTTGTACCAAATTGCGTTCTGTTTTGATCAGTTAAGTATCAACCATTTTTGGCTTTAATTATTGTCCGAATGCAAATCTCAAATACAAGGTTTAAAAATCTGTTCTTTAGTCATTAAAAGGGTATGAAAACGGAAAAAATGGTTATCTCCTAACAAGATTTAATTTATTTCGATAACGAGATACATTTATTTTGTTTTATTTGACCAAAGCCATAATATGTATCAATTTTATTTAGGCGTTTACAAATTCACATATTCATAGTATAACACATTAATAATTTAATTTATTGCATATTATTATATCCAGCTAATCACATTTGATAAATTTATGTGAAAAGTGGTTCTTAAATGTTGCGCAGCAGTACTGCTTTAATTGTGTCGCGTCAGTAGGTTGACCGGTACGTGTAACATCGGTCAAACATCAGAAGTCACCGGGCTAGGGGATCACACATCCTACCAACCAATCCTCTATCCCAACACCGTTCTATTATTTGTTCGACGTAGAACTTTCACCCCGTGCACACACATTATACAATTCTGTCCAGTGCTAGCTGCTCACGATGCTAGAAATGCCTGCACGCTTGCTGCATTGCTTTGCGCGCGCAAACTCTTTTTAACTGTTGTTCCTCGTGCATTTGTTGTTGTCCGTATCTGTGTCTTCAAGCACCTCACTTCTCCTTTCTTTGACCTTTGATCTGTGATGACGTCACGCGTACAGCCAGATGTGGCGTCACCCAATTTAGGTGCTACTTCACCAACAATTGTGTGCAAAAATCAAATCGTTGTGATGGGAAATTCGATTGTCTCGATTTCTCCGACGAACTCGACTGTCGTAAGTATTTAAAAATCGAACTTGCAAAAAATCGGGCCTGCTGATAAACTTACTAAAATTATTAACAACGGAATTAACCAAATATTTTATTTCGAAGTGCGAGTGATTTTTTTCAAATAACAATAATTATGAAGAGAGTGGTAGATAAAATAACATAGACCGACGTGTGCTAAATTTTTAATGTATAATTTTATATTTTTGTTTGCTTTTTTTTTTAATAACCGACAAGAATAACTTCATAAGCGGCATTTCATTTTTACAACTGTGAATAAAATTTAAAATGTAATTTAAGATAATGACCATTAAAATGACAATTTAAAATGATCACCATTGTTAATTTTGCGATTTTTATTAATGAATAAAATAAATTATCAAGATATAGTAATTTTGCGACCTTAATAATGAACACAGGGGCATCAAATAACCAAGTTCTCAACATAAATAGCCAAATTTCTGGTTCTTTAGAAAACCCATATTACACAATAATTAGGAAATAAAACAAAATTATTACGATATAGTAATTAAATTTTCATACTTTAATTTAAAGAAATCTCAATACCACCCAAAAATTAACAAATTACACCATAAATTCCGATATAAAAAACTTTACTTTAAACCAAATTAAACATACATCAATTTTCATAAACCTGCGTTGTTTTTGGGATGCTTTTCTATTTCATTTGGTTCGTTTCATTCTAAAGTTTACTAATTACTAATTAATAACCGAATCAGGTCAAACTATTTTGGCTTTAGTATAATTTAGTTGTCCTTAACGAGTAGCCAGAATATTTACAATATTTAAATCAAGTCGGCACTCGTTCGCTAACAATCAGATTATTACAAAGCCAAGATACGACATTAAATTAATGCCAAAATTCAGAAATAATAAATAATCCATATTTTACCAATGACACATTAAACGCGCTAAATCATAGATCAACAAATCTAATAATCCAAATAAATAAAACTGATTTGTGCGGCCCATGTTTAAAAAACAGTTTTAACAGCAAATTTGTCACTATCGACTGTTCACACTCTGGAAGGCTCATCCAGTGGCGCAACTTGAGGCTGCAAGTTGAAAAGACAAGTTCATCTATCTCTTGTGTCTGTCCTTTTCTTTCTATATACCACTTTTTTCTATCTATCGCTTCTCTAAATGTGATAAAGATGTCAATTGTCCTCTTTATTTTGGCATTGTTGCTGTGCACGAATTTGTTTGCTATTTAATATTTGATTTAAATCGTTGTAGGGCTATTCGCAATTTTTTGTTGAATCAATATTTTTAAATCGCTTTTATTTGAATTAAAATTCAAACATCAATCAGTTTATAAAGTAATTTTCAAACTTTGAAAAAATTCCTTACAAGTCCATAAATTGTTATATCCAGAACAAAATTATGAGTCGTCGTAACCCAGTCGGTATTACAACCGACTGTGGTGCGACTGTGTCCCGGGTTCGATTACCGGCGCGGACACTCGTTTATTCGATCCCGGAGCACTGGTTAAAATCTGACAGTGTACCAGGAGAGGTAGGACTGTGGGATTCACAATTGCAAATAAATAATGAAATTTAATTTAATTGTAAATAAATAGTTTTTAAAGGTAACATCCATTTGTGACGAGGTTCGCCTAATAGCCCTAGAACGACTGCATCGTGTTGTAAACTGACATGTCCGCCATTGCTTGCTTGCAACTCGAAATGCTCACGTGCCAATTGCATATTGCACGCGCATTAGTGACGAGCAGCACTCTTTTTGCACCGAATCCCGCGCTGTGTTTACCACTTGCCGACTCGGTGCATGCTCAAACAAATAGTGGCAGCTACTTCTTCCTTTCATGTTGTTCCACCGAGAATGGAGGCCGTGCGGCCATGGCGAATTTCGCTGTGAGAACGGGCCTTGCATTAGCAATGAGGTGCGCTGCGACGGACGCTACGATTGCCCGGATACGTCCGACGAGCTAGACTGTCGTAAGTTTCTATTTTGCCCCTCCCCCCTGAAAACCCCAAAGAATGACCACCAACCATTTCTTTATTTTTTTTTTGCCTGCCCTTCACGCACCCACCTCTTTTAATCGGGGTTCATATTCACCTGGAAAGTTAGTCCTGCTGATCAAACTATTTTCCCTTAAATAATTTTTTGCGCGCTCTTTCTCTACTTCATTGTGCTCCAAACAATTTTTTTTTGTAGAAACGGTTATTTCTATAATGCGCGCAATTTTTGGTCACGAAAAATGTTTGCTGACTAGTTTTTTTTTAAATAATTGTCAAGACATAATTTCTTTTGTCAAAAGGGTCAAAGGATCAAAGAAAGACATGTTTTTGATATTAGGCAGAGAAAGTCAGGGAAATTATTAATTTGTGAAAGTCAAGGTAATTTTTTATTTAGGTCTGGGAAAGTAAAGGAGAATTTAGATTTCGTGCAGGTAAAAGAAAAAGAAAATTATTTCCAATTTTCGGTATGAACCCTGATAGTCCATTCCTTCCGCCACCACCACCACTATCCACGTCGCCCTTCTTCAGCACCGTACAACGATAGATTCTACTACTGCTTGTCGATTCGCTGTTCATTTTCTCTACTAATTTTCTTTCCAACGTCAGCGAATAACTCATGTCGTAATTTTGCTGCCGTGTATAACTCGATGTGCAGCTGATGATAACATTGCCGTGTACTCTCTGAAACTGTGGAAATGTTTTGCCGCTATCGAAAACCGATATTGAAATACGATCCAGAAAAATTAGCAAATTAATGAATGATCTTTTATTTCGGCTGAAATTATATATTCTTAACAGGTATTTCGAATTTGAAATTTTCTGTTAAAAGTTTAGAAATTCTAAATCACAACGAAGTTAAGCTTCAGTGTCGTTCTAGATTCCTGGCAACTTATCTACAGTTTCAGATCAAGTGCAGAGTAGATATTAATCGCGTTCTAATTGAAGTTGCAAATATAACCTGCTTGTAACAGCCAATGCCACATTAAAAATTTGCTTTAGTAATTGCCGAAAAAAATGCAATGCATTTGAACCAATCCGTCAATTACTCGACAAAATATTGGCTTCGATATATTTTACCAAATACTTCTTAATCGTCACTTTGAAGCGGCAACGGAAAATCTTCAATATCGTAATTGTTTTTTAATACTGTACTTAGATTTTCTTTAAAACAGGCAAGATTCAGCAATTCGACAACGGCAACTTGATCTACTACTGACTATTATTATTATTATTTTATCCTTGAACGGGTAACGGATAAAAATGATGTTCTAATTTTACCATTATGTTTTGTAGCAGGGTTTCTTCAAATTATTCGATTTTATAATTGGTGCTGCTCATAAACACTCTTTCAGCACTTCGTGGAACTATCACCCTCAGAACGTACCCCGACAACCAAACAATCAAACAAGGTAATATTTTTTTCAGGATCTTGTGACTTCTCTCGCATTCCTAATTCTGTTTTTAAATTCCAATATGCTACGAAAGTCATCCTAAAATTGTTGTCAATAAAACCAAAAAATTATTCCCGAAGTTGTCATAATTCTGCCAACAAATGATTGCCTTAAAGTTATACCTGAAGCATACAGTGTACAATAAATAAATGCCTTTGATTATAAATCAACAGTGGGGTATCGTCCGAAAACGGGACGTTACTTTCGTCACTTTCATTTTTGATTAACTTTGTAACCGTTCAAGTTACTTTAATTTTTAAAGTAACGGTAGCTGTAACGTCTTCCTCTTGTTGGTAAGGAACGAGGATCGTCCTAGTTACTTTTAAAAAGTAACTTACCCAAATCTGGAAATCAGGTAACAAGTCAACCAATCTGTCCTCGGTTCGCTAATAATTGCTAATGATTGAATACTGAAGAACATTATACAAGTAATATAAATGGATATTTATTGTTTTCACAGGTCGTGAAGTGGTGTTCCAATGCCGTGACGAGGGCAGCCAGCGAGCCCCCGTCAAGTGGGCCCGCGTCGGTCACTCCTCCCTCCCGCCCAACTCCACCGACTTCCACGGTCGCCTCACCATCTCCGGCGTCCAGCTGGAGTCGGCCGGCACTTACGTGTGCTCGGCGGCTGGTGTCATTCCCTCGCCTGCACATCCGGCCCAGCGATACGTCAATCTGACGGTGGAGCCATGTGAGTTTTTAACAATTCGCTGTTATAATCCTACTGGGTTGCAGCCATTCGACTAAGTGTTTCTTCTAAAAATAAAATAATAAAATGGCGCAAAATCGAAAGCCAATGCTCGCCCTCAAAAAAAATTAAGCGATTTTCTTCTCAATCTTACGATTCGATAAAACTAATCTGATCATATTTCTGTTACGCTCATTCTTGCTCTCGCTTTGGAAATGTCACCTGGGTGAGAGTCGAGTTATTCACCTTACCTGTTGTCTGAAGTTTTTACAGAAGTGCCTTTTATACAACAAAAAAATACATTACAGCACTTGTATTTTTTATTGACCGATTGTGTTAATTCGCCATTTTCTAGTCGTCCTGCCCACTTCTCGACCGAAAGGGGTCTGCGATCGAAATCAGGCCACCTGTCAGAACGGTGACTGCGTGCCACGACAGTACGTCTGCGATGGAGACATGGACTGCAAAGATGGATCCGACGAGACGGGATGCAGAGGTACCGTTGCTAGATATTTGGTTTGAAAATATTGATATTCAATTATGAACGTCATGAACATGAAAAAATTGCAGTAATTGTAGGGTTATTTTAGCAATGAGGCTGTAGTTATTTGCTGTCACAAGGATGGTTCCAAAATATATTGAGGCTTTTTCAGAAAACTGTGAAAAATAAATTTAACTTTCTATCGTGTATTTAAAATTAATAACATTTTATTTGTTATTTATTCGACATTTATCTCGGCATGCTCCCATGCTTATGTTTCAATTTAATTACTAGCGTAGCGCGCCAAAAGATTTAGCTGTTAGAATTTTAGGAATGAATTTAAATTGTTGCTTCTGTGACGGCCACGTTTAAAATAATTATTAAATTTATGATTGTTATTAATTTTTGTATTTCATTTCGTTTTATTTATTTAATTTCCACAGGAGGTCAATCCAGGTGCGAGCCCAACGAATTCCAGTGCGAAAATCGCAAGTGCATTCTTAAGATCTGGCGATGTGACGGTGACGACGATTGCGGAGACAACAGCGACGAGCACATCTGTGGTAACTTATCCGTTCCTATTCTAATCGCTCGCATGCAACTCGAAATTAATTTGAAACTGTGTGTTTTAGATTGGATCGTTAATATTTTTTTTTATTTACGCAGCGCCATCTAACGTGAGCGGCCACTGCCAATACAAAGAGTACAAGTGTCATTCCATCGACCAGTGCATACCAAAGAGCTTCCAGTGCGACGGCGAAGTCGACTGTCAGGACAACACTGACGAAATCGGTTGCGGTGAGCACGATTATTATTTACTGCAGCAGTCTGGCGAATATGAAACGAATCAGAAGTTCAAAATGTTTGAAATAATTTGAAACGACACTGAGTCGTTTTTTTATTATTATTTGTTGTGACGAAGCACGCATCCGACCAACCCGAGGGTTTCACAGGTGCTGAGTCTTGCTCGATAAACAATACTAATAGCAAAATTTGTTTCTCAATCGCGCACAGGACCACCCACCATCGTGCAACCGCCAACCGAGATTGTGATGGTGTCGGTGGGCGAGACAGTGACCCTAAGCTGCCGTGCCATCGGTGTGCCCACCCCCTTCATCAGTTGGCGTCTGAACTGGGGTCACATTCCACCACCACCCCGTGTGACCAGCACCAGCGACGACGGACACGGAACGCTCACCATCCGTGACGCGCTAGAGAGTGACGCTGGAGCTTACAGCTGCGAGGCCATCAACTCTAAGGGAAATACCTTGGCCACTCCAGACACCCAGCTCACCGTCAAACGTAAGTGTAACGAAATCCCATTTTTTTTTACATAAAAGTCCTGCAGCAAGACATTTTAATCCAATCCATCCTTGGTCAAGGACTCTTAAATTTTTAACACATTTATCCATCAGGTAACTGACGTATTTCATCAAAAAATGTCCCATTATTTTTTAATTAAGTGGTTATTTATTTTTCGAACCCAAAGAGTACCACTTCGCATCGAATTCAATCTTCGTCTAATTTAACGTATCTGTTACCCCCGGGTCTAGCTTCTGCCGGTGTTTGCCAGCCGCCAATGTTCAATTCCCTGGGAAAATCGGGTGGTGATTGTATTCGCTGTTTCTGTTTCGGCCACGCTGTGTCCTGCTTCAGCAGTGGACTGCACTACAGCCGGGTGAGTTAGTAGTGCCCAGATACTCGTATTAACATAAGTGAGTCATCGTGACTTTATCTGTGCTCATTGTTTGTTATTTATTGTCGTCTTGTCGCGTAGTTGCCCCACGGTACAGAAATCAGCGTGATTGCGGCCTCCACCTCGCCAGCTGGTTCCTTCATTTTCGACGACAGGCGCTACAGTCTCAACCAGGATCTCATTTTGCACCTGCCCGAAACTCAGGAGTTCAAGATCGACGATCGGTTCTATCTGCGTCAGCCCAGCAACATCGTTTACTACTGGAGTCTTCCGTCACCCTTCCTAGGATCAAAGGTACGAATCTTTTAACGATTTTAAGTTCCATTTCTGAAATGCATCAGAAAAATATACGAACTTACGGAGACCTTTCCCTTAATTTAAAAATGTTTTTCGTTATCGGAGTTTCATTCGAGTGATTAACAGTTAAATATTTAATTTATTCTTAAACCTAGTTACACAGTTATGGTGGCTACCTTCGATTCTCGATCTTATACCGTAGTCGTTCCAGCGCATCCGTCGTTTCGGCACCAGATGTGGTTATGAAGGTAATAAAAATCTGTCGTAATTTTAAAAATCTCTTCTGTTTTTCTAAAACAAAATGTCTTGATTTGTAAAGTTTATTAACGCACCCAATTTGTTGTTCATTTCAAGGGTAACGGAATCACGCTCTACTATCGAGCTCGCACATCCATTCGAGAAGGATCTCGCAATGACGTGGAAGTGCAATTCTGGCAGGTACGACTGACTGGATCTTTTGTAAGAGAATTGTTTGAAGTGAACTTCTGATCGCAGTTCTCCTTTCTTTAACTTGTTCGTGATTGGTTTTCAGGGCTCGTGGTTCCGTCTGACTCCAGCGAGCAGGGGAGACGGACAGACAGATCAGCGAGCAACTCGAGAAGACATCATGATGGTTCTGCATCACGTGGACAATATTTGGCTACGAGCAAGTTACGTCAACGAGTTCAGCGAATCCAGGTAATTTACTGCTGCCGAAAACGGGAATTGAATTATTGCGAATACGAAATACTCGGTGAGCCCGATTTGTCATTTTGAATAGAAGTTTATCAACTATTCATTTCATATGTTTAAAATGTAGGCTCAGTTTTTATTTCATAGTATCAAATAATGCTCATGAAATAATTATATTATGTAATATATTTCCTATGAATAATAATTTGAAATAATTGTTATGTGTAATTCAATTTAAAAATTTTAATATAATATTCAGTTAGCGAGTTTCATTAGTAGAAGCTTTTATTACTCATATTTTATTTATTTTGTTTCAAATTTGAAATGGCTAGAACTGACCTTTTCGCTCAAAATTATAGACTAGCCGTTCGTGCTACTGGTAAATGTTTCTCACCCAGTCTTTTGTTATGTAATTGTTAATTTGTTTAAACATTTCGTTACTCTGCATTTTTTCAGCTATTGTCCATATTTAGTAAACGAATTATTATAAAATCCATTGTCTTCTTTCACCCCAGTTTGATTTCTCTGTCGATGGACGTTGCCATCCACAAGGACGATGGCCTCGGTCGCGCCGTCTTTGTGGAACATTGCACGTGTCCCGCCGGCTACACGGGTCTCTCGTGCGAGGTAAGACCTTAAGAGACGGGGCACTTGGATGAACGATTGACCTCTGTAGCCCGCCAGTGTGCTAATCTCGTTCGTTCGTTTTTCTATCCAGTCGTGCGCCCCCGGATACATTCGAGTGAGCACCGGCTCCTACCTAGGCGAATGCCGGCCCGGCATTCCTCAGTGCAACTGCCACGGACATTCGGATAACTGTGACGGATCCGGAAACTGTTATGTAAGTCTCTCGCTTGATCTTCCAAGTACTTTGGGAGGGGCGAGTGAATTTGCTAACGCCAAATACTGCGTAGATCTTCTCGTGTAATATATTCCATATTACTGTTATCCTCGGATCAGTGTTAAAGTTTCCGATTGCTTTACTTGACTTTTAAGCAGTATTGGGTTTGTTCCTTTTGAAAAGGAAAAAGTTCCAGTTCCTCCAATGAAAAAAGGAAAAGGTTATCGTTACAGTTTCTCAAAAATTAAAAGGAACCTAGGCGTTCCTCAGTTCCTTAGAAAAGGAACTAGTTCCTAAGAATGGAACTGTTCCGTTCTTACCCAACACTGCTTTTAAGACTCACGGAACTGTTTCTCTCTCTCACCTACATGTATTTCATTTCTTTGTACACAGGGTTGTCAGCACAACACGGAAGGTAACAAGTGCGAGCGTTGCGCACCCGGTTACTATGGAGACGGACGACGTGGAACGCCAAACGATTGCCAGCGCTGTGCCTGTCCTCTCAGCACCGCCTCCAACCAGTGAGTGGTCGCGCATGTAATGTGGCACTTTGAATTGAGTCAAAGATTGTTTCCGATCACTGACCACCATTTTATTTTAGGTTCTCGAGAACCTGTTTCCTGGATACGGATGGAGCGGCCACTTGCAACGATTGTAACCAGGGTTACATTGGACGGAAATGCGAAAAGTGTGCGGCTGGCTATTACGGTGATCCCACCATCCCCGGTCAAGGCTGCACGGAAAGTAAGTCACACTTTTGACTAAAGTTTTTCAAATGGAATCATATATTTTATGTCATTTGTAGTTGCTTGCGTTGATTCGAATCTTCAACGATTATTAATCCAACATTTAAAAAAACCGTTTACGTCAATGATTAAAAAAAAATGTATTACTGACAGTGCATTGCATCGGTCTTGAAGAGTCGCGTGATTCTTCGTATTTTACATTTTACCTTCGTATTTTACAGCCACATCTCGATGCAACCTTATTGGCTCGATCTCTCGATTGCCCGATCCTCGAACTCAGCTGTGTCACTGCAAGGTAAGACACCGGTACACCATCCATAGTTTTTATTTTTATTGTCGGAGTGGCGAGTGGATGACCTGATTCATTTAAATTTATCGCTTAGGACTACGTGGCCGGACCTACCTGTAACCAGTGCCAACCGGACAAATTCCATCTGAACGAGCATTCGTTGGGCGGTTGCATCAACTGTTTCTGCATGGGAGTGACGTCGGAATGCGGAAGTTCCACTCTCTATCGATCCGAGGTACGACTTCTATTAGGATATATATATCATTATCTATATTACACTGACTAATGTTTTTCACTTCATTTCACAGTTTAAAATGATGTAATGGCGATATTTAAATGGCGAACCCTTTTTTGTGTTATATTCAGGAAACTGCCACCTTCACCAACGATCGTATGGGATTCTCCATCACCAACCTCGATCTGAGTCACAGCGAAGAGCAGAACCTCAGGGTCAGTTCTTCCACCCGAGAATTGACCTTCCGAGATTTCAAAAGTCTGCCGACGGGCAAGCTCTACTTTTGGCGATTGCCAGCCAGGTTTTTGGGAAATAAGGTCAGTCGAACAGCATTGAAATTAAACTTATTTGTTATTGTTTATCACAATGTTTCAGTCATTGAATTTTATTTGGCATTGCACGTTTGACTTGTCGTTCAGTGTCTCTTGAATTTGACAATTTCTCTGCCTCCATATCTCAGGTAACGTCATACGGCGGCAGTTTGTCGTACACACTTCGTTTCAGCGCGGCCGCCCAGGGAACACAGAGCCCTGGACCGGACGTTCAAATCATGGTAAGCTCATCTTCCTTTACATTTCCATTTTTTAATTTTGTAGTTACAAAGAGTCCCTACCAACGTTTCCATTTAAATAACCCCACGGGACGACCTGGTGCCGACTATTATGCTTACTAGCAATGTTGATCAAAAATTTCAAATTGTTCAATTACAATTACAATTACAATATTTACAATTCTAGGGTAATCGCATCACGCTGGACTACTACCACTCCACGCAGCCACAACCTTACACCACGGAAACTATCGTCGTACCACTGTTTGAGGTGAGCACAACATGCATTTGTTGGGAACATGCATTATCCGGAAGCTCGGAGGTGAAGGCAGCGGGCTGCTTACCCGCTGCCATCCCCTACCCTACCTACCCATTATTATCGAATTAATTTTTTTAAAGTTTTAAATTTAAAAGTAAAATGAAATTATATTGAAAAAAGTTTAATTGATTAATTAATTAAAAAATAACATGAAATTGTATTTTAAAAAGTAAAAAACAAATACAAAAAATTGCATTATTCCATGGTGGAAACTTTGATCTGACGTTGTTCGTAATCGGCTTTTTTTAATTGACAGCGTTATTGGAAACGAAGTGACGGTCAACCGGCCACGCGGGAACACCTGATCATGGCTCTGGCCGGTTTGGAAGTGATCTTGATCAAGGCTATGTACTACTCGAACATGGTGGAGTCCAAGTGAGTGACCTATGAATTCCGACATTTACATTTTGGAGCCTCTGAATGCAGCTGTTTTAAAACTTGGTGATTTTTCTTTCTCGTGTGCGGCGACCAGTCTGAAAGAGGTGGTCCTGCAGACAGCCGTCAACTACAACAACGGCAAGGCAGGAGCGGTGGAGGTGGAGCAGTGTCGTTGTCCCATCGGCTACAAGGGAACCTCTTGCGAGGAGTGTGATATTGGTTACGCGAGGACCAGTGGCGGTCTCTACCTGGGACTGTGCGAACCGTGCTTCTGCAATAGTCACTCCAGCGACTGCGATCCCGATTCGGGCACTTGTAGAGTGAGTAATTTGTCGTTTATCTTTAGTGAGCATTTTTCGGGGGGAAAATCAGGAATTTCATATTCATTTTTCAACAACAAGCTTGTATATTATTACCTGGAGATCGACTTGGGATGCGACAGTGCTGGGTTCGATTCCCATTGCGGGCTCTCGTTTATTAGACCCCGGAGCACTGTTGAAAGTGTGCCACCTTCAAAAACTGCTGATAAAGCGAAGATCACGTGCAGTTTAAATTTAATATTAACATGTAGTCTCTGTCAATTTATTTTTTTAGAATTGTCAACACAACACTTCTGGTGATTTGTGCGAGCAGTGCTTACCCGGTTTCTACGGCGACGCCAGTGTGGGAACACCTTACGACTGCAGCATACGACGTGAGTAATCAATAGCTCGCCCTCACTGTAGACTTGCTTGACTTATATCTTATTGTCAGTTAATTAACGTGTTATTTTTGGTTCGCAGCATCCGAATATTGTTGGTGCGTTAATTCCGGAACAGTGGAGGACACTTGCAGTATCAACGGAAAATGTCAGTGCAAGGTAAGAACAATTATTTTGTTATTAAGCCAAGCACTCATTGGTACCGTATATTTTTTTCGTTTGTGCTTTATTTTTAAATTTAATTTTCATTCAGAATTCATTCCTAATCACTACGCTGTAGTCGTAATTAATGGGTTGAAAAATTAATATTTGTGAAAGCATTGTCTCGAAAACAAAATATCTAAAGTACAGAGATTATGTTGTTCACAGATGCCGGCTCTTGCAAAAATAATATTTGAATACAATGTCACGAACTATGTTTCCCATACCAGTTTGAACTCAAAAGCATTCTAGATAATTATTCTATACGTGTTTTACCATTTAACACTATATTTTTAATCCCTTGTGCCGTAGACCACTGTGACCGGTGAAAACTGCAACGAATGTCGTGAGGGCTTCTTCAATTTGGAAGCACGTAACCCAGAGGGATGCAGCAAGTGCTACTGTTCCGGTGCCACCGATCGTTGCTCCAGCAGCTCCTACTTCAGAACACAGGTGAGCAACCACGTGTAAAATCATTTGCTACCACTCCCCGATTTTTTTGTCGTTCGGCACTGACTAATCGTATCAACTTGTTATTCCTGTTTTGAATCATTCAGATCCGGCCTTCACTGCGAGACGTTCAAAATCACGGCTTCACGGTCACCGATCGTTACCAGTCCACCTTCGTCAGCGAGGGAATTGTTGTCAGCGAGACGAGAAACGAGATCGTCTTCCGCGGCTTCCTGTCGCTGGACGCCTATTCGGTCTACTATCTGGCCCTGCCGGCCGAATTTACTGGCAACAGGGTGAGAATTAACTTGCAATTGCCGAATTCTATTCTGTTTATTTGATTAGCGAGCTCTTCCGTGACTTAAACTGTCTCATTCGTTGGATTCCAGTTGAACTCGTACGGAGGTCGAATCAGGTTCACGCTCAAGTACACGGCTCGCGGTGACGGCAGACCGTTCCAGGACTCTGACATCATTATCCACGTAATTAATCTTTTAATTGTATTTGGGTATCTCTAGTTAATCGGGTAGTACTATATTTTATCTGATGCAATTTTGTTGGAAACTCATCATTACTTGTTGAGAAATATTATCACTTGAAGACAATAATTACCGAAACTGTTATTATCGTAGAATAAACGAAGTTTCAGTAGAAATGGTGCAAAATACAAATGCATCCGAACTTGACAGTTGGTATAATCAATTTGAATTCTGAACTTGGCCAAAATGGAATTTACTTGCCTCCACGTGCAGTGAATAAATAGAGATAAAAGCATATAAACTAAACTACATTATTAACAGTAGAAATAGTTTGTGCTTCCATCCCAACAAGTTTTCTTTACCCATATTATATTTTCTTTGTTCTTTCACACGAAACAGGGAAGCAATCAGCTGATCTACTACACGAATCCGACCCAGCTGAGGCCGGACAGCATCGAATCGTTCGACGTGGAATTGACTGAGGTGCGTAAATCCCCTCTATATTGCGCTCTAGGGACGCCGCTATATTTAAAATAATATGCCTGTAGGAGTGAATAAAAATGTATTTTGTCATCAATCGTTTTCAGACCAACTGGCAGTCGACAGATACCCGTGTTCACGGCCCCATCACACGCAACGTGTTCATGTCCATCCTGGCCAACGTGCAGGGCATCCTGGTGCGCGTCTCACACAGCTCCAACATGTTGGAGGTGATCGTGGGCAACGTTCAGCTGGACAGCGCCACTCCGCAGAACAGCGGTCGGGAGGAAGTGGCCAGCGCCGTCGAGTCCTGCGATTGTCCGCCCGGATACATTGGACTGTCGTGCGAGGTTCGTGTTCGTTGTTCTGATGAAAGAGAAGCCAAGGTGGCCAGTTGGGTGGTTGTTAATCGTAACTCGTTCGCTTTCAGGCTTGTGCTCCCGGCTACGTCCGCGACCACAGTACCGGTTCGTCTCCCGGTCAGTGTATCGGATGTAATTGCCACGGTCACTCGGATACATGCGACCCCCACACCAGACAATGCCAGGTAAGCTTGAATTTCGAGGAATTTTTTTTTTTCGAGTTTCCATTTTGGTTTTGCATCCTTTCAGTGTTTCGTAGTAACTGTCCGAAAACGGGTTGTTACTTCCAATACTTTCATTTTGGAGTAGTACTGTAGGTGTTTATCCTGCAGTGCAGTCAAGTAGTGTGTGATTGCCGTTGCACGGGGCAGCCTATGGGCTCTTTCACAATAGAGGCTCTTTCACGTAGAGGAAATGAACGCCGGTTCAGTGTTTATCCTGCAATGCAGTCAAGTAGTGTGTGATTGCCGTCGCACGGGGCAGCCTTCTATTTCATAGTACGGTCATGAAGTTACCAGCGATTCCATAGGTTTTATAGATTGAAAAATATAAACTGTGTAGATATTTTTATATCGAACGTTCATTTTTCTATGATCCGCAGCGATGTCGACACAACACGATCGGAACCAGCTGCGAACGTTGCGCCGAAGGTTACTACGGTGATCCGACCGTTGGCACTCCCGACGATTGCAAGCCCTGCCCTTGTCCGCTTAGCATTCCTTCCAATCAGTGAGTTTTTGGTTTGGCGTCTGTCCGCTATTCTTCATGCGTCGGCTTCAGCTCAACGGGGATCTGATTTATTATTATTATTTGTTTTTTAGGTTCAGCAGAGAATGTTTCCTGGATACTGACGGCCTGCCTACTTGCCAGCGATGTCCGGCGGCCTACACTGGACGAACCTGTGACCAGTGAGTTGTCGCGCCCTGCTTAATTTTGCCTCCTTTTGCTGCATTTCGAAACACATCTGCCATATACGAATAATTTAAATAGTTATAAAAATTATATCACGGAACATGGGTGACTTTTAAGACAGACTGGGACAGAAATAATAAAACGGAGTCAAAAAATACATGTACATATTATAAATAAAAAGTAATTCACCTTTCGTTCTGGGTTTTCATTCAAGTTTCTTGATTTTTAATTTCATACAGCACTTCTATACCCTTTAGTTTTTCTGCTTCAAATATTCAAGACAATATTTCTAGTTATTTTTGATAGGATCACGTTCAATTTTAGATTTTTTTAGATTTTGATAGAATAGTCATCGCGATTGCGTATTTTAGGCGACGTAGGTTACGAGAGAGAAACTGTGTAAGGTAAATGGGGAAAGGGGTTAGAGTGGTGGACTTCGTGTTTACAAAACATCATATCATTTAATTTTGCCGTATATTTCCAATCTTTACATTTTTATCATTGTTCTACGAGTATTTCATTTGCCCAAATGCGACCAACAGTTCTGCCATTTCATTTCGAATTAAAACGAGATGTACACAAATCTACCACGAAAGATCGTGAAGCAGTATACTTGCTTCATGCTATGAGTCTCGCCAATTCACGTCGCCCGTTATCCCCAGTCTTGCAAGACCTGGTTTTTACCATTATTTTATTTTTCATTTCAAATTATTGCTAATTTTTTTAATAATTTTGTAGATGCTCTGTTGGATATGTTGGAAACCCCAAGCAACTTGGCGATTCGTGTCGATCAAGAGGTAATGTTATTTCGCGAGCTTCCTGTATGCGTTAGTACTGGTAGATGTTCATGCTAACACGATTTCTGACGGCCTGTTCTTTGAATTTCCAGATCGTACTTCCAGCATAATCGTTCAAATCCAGGAGCCCAAATACCAGCAAGTCTCCGAAGGCGATACTATAACCCTTGTTTGCATTGGTTACAGTCAGGTTAGAAATGTATGTGTCGGTCTACGTTGTCTCGTTAAGTGTGTGACTTTGTTTTACCATGCTTGGTGTTATATATTTATGATCATATTTTTATTGATGTTTTATTCTAAATCTTGTTCAACGTATGTTACTTTTGCACAAATTGAATTTTTAAATTTGTGCAACTGGTATCACGCCTAGAAAAATCTTGTTATTTACTTGATAAATAATTAGTATTCGAAGAACGCTAAGCATATTGGCAAATTTTTTTTTTTACTTGACCAAGAATGTCAATATCATTTGCTTTGCAATTCTTCCAATGTCAAATACTTTTCGAATGTCAAATTTGTGGAATGTGAATTCTGCAAGTTTTCATAGGGTAAACCCCTGAAGAATATAAAGAACGCTTGAATTTCTCGATTAGGATAGGCCATCAACAAGTTCAGAAATTCTACAAATTATTTCTTACCCAAACTGAAACTTTAAATAACTAATTTCCATTGCTAATTCTATTTCAAACTTTTGAATAACATTTTTCTCTTTCAATTGTTACCTACTATTTAATTTTTTTCATGAATTTAACAGGAAGTATTCCTGTGTACTAAATTTCTGTGCCTGCAAAACTTGGCATGCTTTTGAAACTATCATATCTTTCAATTCCTCTCTCTCTGTGTGTATTCATTATTCTTGACCTAATTCTATTAGTGATATACCTAAAACTAACTGACTAACTTGTTTAACCTTCTAATATCCCTTTTCTCAAACAAACTACCTTTCGTGAACCAGAAAGGAAGGGTTAAATCCGGGTCAGGTTCTCGACCCAAGCAGCCAGTAAGAAATTCGACATCACGATTTATATTAACGTGGTTTTATTTTATTGTAACGTGTTGCTTTTTTCCAGTGCATTGCATTGTAATACGATTGTGAAATGCATGGCTTGCAAATTGAGCGTTATAGGCTTATTTTAATGGTATTTGAAAAAATAATTAAGAGTATTAATTTTATAGTTGTGCCATATTGACTTGTAATATCAGGTTTTGGTATCGTTTGCTCGTAGACGATTTTTGATTAATACGACTTGGTGTGCTTCGCACTTTTGTTGAGATAGTAAAGCTGTGGAAAAATAGTGTGCATATTTGATATAATTTCTGTTTTGCGATGGTGTATTGGTGTTGAAATTGGAGTCTGCACTGCTTTCGTTGTTTGCTGTTGGATCAGTGATTCTTATATCTGCGAAGAAGATTGCAAGGTTTTCTTTGAAATTCGAAGAAAATATTCTACTTCCAAAAGGCATTTGCCGTTCTTACATCTTCCATCTTCTAGAAAGATGGCAAAGTTTTCTTTAAAATTGGAAGAAAGTATTCAACTTTCAAAAATCATTTGCCGTCGCAACCAAAGATCAATTTCAAAATAAAATATTAATTTTAAATTACAAAATAATTTTCCATACAAAATAAACACGATTCACATCACATTCGGATGATATATGAGATTATGAGAATCGCTCATCTGGAGTTTTTGGATGATGGATGACCCATGTTTACCCGTGTTCTTGTCAGTGACCTGTTTCACTTGTTGCAGGTCACTTACAATGTGGCGTGGACCCGAGAAGACGGCAAGGCACTGCCGACCCAGGCCCAGGAGGCTGCCGGCACACTCACCATTCGTGGAGTGCGAAACGAGGATTCGGGAACTTACGTGTGCACCGGATCCGATCTCTACGGCGTGGCCACCGATAAGGCCGTTCTTCGTGTTAGTGGTGAGAAAAATCGAATGATATTTATTAATATCTATAGTATGTGTACTCGATGCTGTTTCACGGTTCTACAAAAAATGAACTCAGTATGCTGCGGCAAATTCAATTTGTCTTCAATTGTGAAATACCACTACTATTTTTTTCTGACAAATTGGTCGATAACAATGCGATACCATCTGACGGTCGTCGTGATTTCCAAACGCATGTTAATATTTTTTAAACAAAAATCTAAAAATAAAAATTAAATTGTAAATAATAATATTATAACATTATGAAACCGTGGTGGTAAATCAAACGGCGAGCTGAGTGTCCTTGTTCATTTGCTATCAAGTAATAATAAAACTTTAAATTATTCTACGATTTTCTTTTTGGACGCTAGCTTGTGACTATCTATCAGGTAACCACTTCACTCTTTTGGTGTTAGGGCTCATGCTCGTGATCAATCATATCTAATTTTCACTCTTGATCTTGTCATGTGCATTCATGTTGAATAATACAAGTACATTTATAATTCCTGATCCTGTATCCACGCATATTTTTCCCAATAAGCCTTCAATGAATTATTTAAAACTGGTGCAATAACTCATTTTTTTAAATGCCAGTGAATAATTTGTGAACTATCTAATTAACACTTTTCTTGTTCGTTATTGAAGCCTGCTCACGGCTTGTGGATGCGAGCAGAGGTAATCTATGTTTACGTGGTGAATCAATGGATTGTTCGTTTCTTTTAATCTTTATTTTTAATAATTATTAATATTTTAATGTACCTTGAAGTATTAGCTATCACTACATGGGAATAAGCTATCCTAGTTGTTCTCAGTTTCATCATGAGTGTTATCTACTGTTTACTATCGTGCATTAGTAGTATGAAATCAGCTAGAATTTCCTCGAATTCGGCAAACATTTTCTAGCCCATTTTCATATAACCGGTGTGCTTATTGATGTAAATCTGACCCTTGCAATATTTGTTTAAATCAGTGTCAGAGTCGAATTCACTGCAGTCACATGTATTCATCGACTTTGGTGTTTCCTAACTGTCTATTGTGCACAAAAATGTACATTTACCTAACACAAATCTTTTTTTGTCTATTGTGCACCTAGCCATACAGAAATCCATATAACCATGTGTTAATTGATTACTGCCACCAGGTACATCACCTACCGCCGCCACCGTCCAGATCGAACCTCGCACTCTCGAAGTGACCGTCGGTCAGCCAGTGGAGTTCCGCTGCTCGTCCGAGGGTTACCCTCGACCCAGCATCCAGTGGACACGCGGCTACAGCTCCCCGCTCAACCCGTTCAGCACGGAGCAGGACGGCGTGTTGAGGATTCCCACCGCTTCCAAGTCGGACGAGGGAGAGTACTACTGCACGGCATCTAATTCGTTGGGAAGTGACCGCGCACGGGCTATTCTCTTCGTGCGCGAAGGTAAATCACATCCTGTAGAGTTCACCAAAATCAGGGAAATAAATTTTTGTCAGGGAAAATAGTCCCAAATTTGGAATAGTCAGGGAAAATGTCAGGAAAAATATGGATAAAATTGAATTTTTTTTTTTTTTGCGAATAATTTTTTTCGTGAACTTTTGTGATCTTTCCTTTCCTATAAGTGTTGCATTTTTTTTTTATTCGTACTACAAACTGCGTTTGAGCACTCTTCCCTTTTTCTTTGCGTTAATTGCAATTTACAAAAATATTACGCTATGGGCACTTTTTTTATAATAAAAACCTCATTTTTGGTTAGAAAAATAGATGGCAACGAGCTGCTTTCCAAGTACCTTTTGTGTTTGTAACATTTTCGATGTCGTTGTGCTCGTATAACAGACGGGCCTCCCGATCGTCTCCGCGTCACCATTCTGCCGTCCAGCCACGACGCCCGAGTAGGCGAGACGGTGCGCTTCGATTGTCGCGTGGAGGGAGCAAGCTCGCCGACGATCTCTTGGACGCGCGTCGGACAGTCGCTGCCCGCTGGAGCCACGCAGGTGAGCGTAATCAACTGGAAAGTCAGGGAAACAGTCATGAAAAGTCAACTCCAAGCTTTTGTAGATTTATTTTAATAGTCGACGCTTCTGAATAAAATCAAACTGCGCGCGCTCTTTATTTACTTATATACGAAATTTACAATTTAAAAAAATAATAATTCGCGTTACGCGCGCTTTGTTTCTTAATTGCTTACATACTTAAAACCCGCACGCTTTAGGGTAAATATACACTGCACATGGAGACTATATTTTGTTATTGAGAAAGTCAGGGAAATTCTTTATTTTGTGCAGGGAAATGGAAATTTGTTATTTTGGTCAGGAAAAGTCAACGAAACTATATTTTCAGTCATGGCTCGTCTATCCTCCCTCCCTTCAACACCCCCATTTTGAATCAATTTTTATCTGGTTTCTCCCTGGCGGACGATATGTATGAACAATATTTTTTGCACTACAGATCGAGAACATGCTGGTGCTGTCCTCAGTGGACGAGACATTCCGCGGCGTTTACGTGTGTTCGGCCCTCACCCGCGAGGGTTCCCGCCAAGCCCAGTCCAGTTTGAACGTGCTTCAAGGTGAGAAACGCCACAAATATGATGTGTGTGACTGTCTCGTGTTGAGTTGGAGAGCAGTGGTAGCAACGAAACGAATTTTGTTCCTTGTTTTCCAGACATGGATCGTCCGACGGCCAGAATCGAACCAGAACAGCAGACAGTTCCCCAGGGCACGACGGCGGAGATCAGGTGTATCACCACCGGCGAGCCGACGCCCACCGTGCAGTGGATCAAGGCTGGCGAGGATCTGCCAACCAACCACCAGGTATATCCTCATCATGCCCTTTCGTGATGATTCCGGGTTCGATTCCCGGCGCGGGCTCTTGTTTATTCGATCCTGGGGTGTTGATAAAAATGCACCACCCTGGCATTGTACTAGGCACCATATCTCCTGAATTGCTATTCATACAGTAGCAACTAGGAAGTTCGTTGATTAAAGTAGCAAAAAAACTGTGAAACTATTTAAATTAAATAGAAATGTTTACAATAGAGAGTTGTACATAATTCAATCACGAAATGATTGGATTATGCACAACTCAAGCAGCGCTGTAAAATCATTTGTGAAACAGAAAAATATACAAAAAAAGAATGTCGTCTGTAATGATAAATCAGGAAGAAAGGTAAAACCCAGGACAAGACTAGGAGACCCAGGACAAGACTGAGTTGGCGATACTCCACACATAAAGTAAAAATTTAGATTTTCAATTTTCGAAATAAAATATATGTTGTGAATGAACGCCACCTTACCTT
>JAUJYS010000616.1:0-21770 GCA_033995665.1 Melogona broelemanni
ACAAGATTTTTGTTATTATTAAAACATCGAAAATAACAAGAAGTTGCCGTTTCCCATTCTCTTTGGTCGAGAATAACTCTTCAATTTAGGCTATTGCAATCCAACGGCTCCTAATTACTTCAATCCCAAAATAATTAAGAAAACAGTGTTTGGTTTTTTAATTTTGTTGGAACCTTTGTTAAGACTAATGTTGTATTGGCAAAAGCAACTAATACGTCATGATTAACGTTGTTTGTATCATGATTAATATACTGTATATATTTATTTTGTTGTTAAGTTGACGTAATTATTAATACCCATTTTCTTATATGAAATATATTTATATTCCCCCTCCTTTGTTCATTTCATGTTCATTAATAAGAAAAGCAAGAATATCAAGCGAACAAACAACAAATCCTAGTAATCGCCATATTTACTCTGAAATCATATTTAATATGTAAGCCTGGCAGAGAGTGAAGTCTGGGAGAAAATATTTAAAATTGATATGTGTCGAGCATAATTTGTAGAATATAATTTTTGGTTCGAAAGCCGTGTCGACTCGCAGTACCGTACCCATTCGCCAACTCATTTCAACTGGGAATCCAGATAGATCCAGCGATAGCGTTAGCAAACAATTTAAATACACCTAAATGAGCTCAGCATTGACATAATACAAGGACATAATGTCAGTTATGGGTAAATGGTGACGTGTGGAACATTAATGGAGGGAAAGGCCACACACGCACGTGTTTATTAAACACTTGCATTTCAAAATTGGTGTGATTGACACTGAGAAAAAACAACCAGAAATATTCAAATGGTTTGCACTAGTACTTTGCAATATTTAAAAAATAATATTATTCAGGTTTTCGTTTTAAATTTTCTCGCGTTGCCAGGTATCTGGCACTGTATGCCAATCTCCAAATATTTCTAAGTTATGCGCGTATTTTTCTGCGAAGCAGTTGAATGATTGCCGTCTTAGAAAAGTTCGTGTACCATTGTTATATTGCGCCAAGTTCCATGCATCATTGACGTGCATGTGCAATACCCAAACCCAGGTTTGTTCCCATCATAAAAGCAATCGATTTTAGTGGAAACAAAAGTGAGTGACCTGTTTACAAAACACCGCCGTGAAAGTGGACTGCAAATATACCGCAAGCTCATCATGGCATATACGCGAACACTCATGTAGCGTGGATTATTAGCGACCGAATTTGTATGAATTTCCTCCACCGATACAGCTCGAAATTTATTAAATGACGACGTGCATAAACACTATTCGTTTAGTTGGTAAGCTGATGATTATATTAATCGAATATGATTTCGAATAATGATGACGAATTTAAATTATGACGATGAGTTCCAATAATGATGAGAAGGAGTTTTAATGATAATGGTGAGTGCGAAAATAATTGCTTCAAAAAATATTTAATTAATAATGTGTGACGTGCTTTTAAGAGCCTACAAACACCACTATACACAATTTTGTACACCATAGAATATAATTGACTGATAATCGATATAGTCAGTTACATTCGAATAAATACAGATAACTGTACATGCCACATAATGTTTAACTTCATTTATTTCTTACATTTACATTACATTATCTTATCTTACATTTATTTTTTAATCTGTTTTAAATGTGAACATATATTAATTTTATTATTTTGAACATGTATTAATTTTATTATTTTGAACATGTATTAATTTTATTATTTTGAACATGTACTAATATTATTAATTTGATCTCTTATTAATTATATTAATTTGATCATGAGTTAATTTTATTTATTAGTTTTAATTTAACGTATCCAAATTTTATTTACATGAATAGCTTCGACGATTGATTTAAAATGATCAATTGAAAATGCAAGTAAACATATTGTATTTCTGGATAAACTATGTTTTTTGGGTTGATGCCATTTCAGTGCCATGCCATTCAGAAGTTATTCTACTCTACAATGCCCATTTTATGGTTCACCCGAGAGGCGCTCCTGGCGGAATAATTTTGTGACCCACTAATCCGGTTCTCCCTGTACACCCTTCCACTGTACACACAGTCAAGGAAAGTGGTCCACCTGTTGTCGAATGACGGTCATCAATGTCCGTGCTCGGCGAGCCCACCTGCGTTGCCCGAAAAGCACCTTTGACTGTTATTTATCGACTGATGGACCGTTTTCCCTTCGCCGCACGGTTGGAGCGAATGTTTAACATCCCCGGATGGTCGCATTTGACGAGCCGTAATAATGGTGGCGGGCAGAGCTTGGTCGGATCCTCCCGTGGCCTACCGCGCATGTCCTGGGTACACGGCTACAAGAGCTCCACCGAGGAGTCTGATTGGATCGAATCGTATTGATGAATTCCGCATCTTCGCACATACTTACCACTATTTACAGATAAACTAATGCGATTTTCGATTTCACCTTGTAAACTGTATGATGAGTCATTTCTGAGATCCATCTATCGTGTTACACATGTCTAGTTTTATTAGGTAGTTGTCCACCTATTTTGTTCGGGCATGTTTCAAAAGCGGCCTTCTGTATTCTCGGCTAAAGTTGTTTCGTCTTTAATCTGATTTCTTCGCCTGATGCAGCCAAATGCAGGGGTAATTATTTCTAAAGTTGTCGCATGGCTAGCCTACCCTACCATTTAAAGACGTGTAGCTACAAGTGTACTTGACAGTTTTATTTGTCGTCGCGAAAGACATTTAAAAAGAAGTTCCAATTCTTTTCAATAACTTTTCACGACCTCCATCCATATCTGAACTTTGTTGAAACTTGTTAAAGTATGCTAATAATTGATTTTCTATCTTTTTACAGGTAAGCACAAGACTTGTTCAACTATTACATCCTTATTTTTTTGCAATAATACTACGTGCACCATGATCCATTGACTGACCACAGAAAGGGTTGGTTGGCCGAATGTGTAAGTAGATTTTCTGATATAATTGTTTAGAGGTTGATAAAACAAATGTTTTTTTCCGGAAAAATAATCTCTAAAAGAATCTCAGACTGGAATTTAATTGTACACAATTAATATACATTCAGTCCAGAAATAAAATTGTCGAACTTTGGAGGATATATATATTCCTGGGCGAAGCGTACCGTGTATGCACGGACAGAATTATTGTCTGGGTTTTGGTACGTGTGCGTATGTGTGTGTGTGTGTGTGTGTTCAGGCGCCCATTAACGTTACGTCACTTTATACGAGCTCGTAAACGACAATACAGCGCGGCTTAATCTCAGGTGCTGGCGCGCGCGCCCGCAACCACCTCGCGGATATTTACGTGGCTGACTACTCCATTTAACTTTTATGTACTCTTAGCCTGATTTGTTATGGCTTCCTGCGCCTCCTGTTTCCCCGGCGCGCGTACCAACATCTATCTGCATAAGTGCTCAGGAAGGCTCGTACACCCCCTTCTCACCCCCACCCCACCACCACCACCATCTACCTCTAGGTATTTGTGTAATCGTATTGGTGAGGTTGAGGGACGACGTCACCACCGTCTCTCTATCTCGCTGTAGGAGAGATTGGAGTCTTGGCTTTGCTGAGATGGTGGGGGTGGTGGCGGATTTTCAATCGGGGATGGGTGTTTGGGGATGGGGAACGACGTTGGAGCGAGTGGGTGTCGTGGTGTTAGTGTGTGTGCATTTCTTAACGGTTCGTCTAAGCCTTCGCCAGGCATAAGCCACAAGTCATACTGTGCCAGCGACATCTTTCGCCACGTGTGTCTCCCGTCGTCTATGTTTTCTTCATGTTAGCGCCGTTGACGTGGCCTACTGAGATCCGTTGGCAACATTGTGTCAACGAAGCTGTGAGTGACGGGGACGTTGTGGCAATAGCGTTTGATAAACGACGAACAAAGTTCTCAATTTGAATCTAAATTAAATTACTTATATGTTAAAGATGGCAAATTTTTTGTGTTTGTTCTAAATTGTCCTGTGGTGACAATATTGTTTTAAATTGTCCTGTGGTGACAATATTGTTTTAAATTGTCCTGTGGTGACAATATTCATAGAAATTGTGCATAGTGTGGGCCCAAATTTATTAGAATGGAAAATATACGTACATTCAATGGGAAATCCTGTTTCTTATGAATCGGACGAACCACATTATTATTTTTTTTTTTTTAAATGTCACTTTGACCTTTTTTTTGATAATTGAACTTACCGATTTTGTGGAAATCGCCAAATTGGATTTACATGTGACCAGTCTACGAAAATGACATGGCCAGGGTTCTCTTCTGACTCGCAAGTGATTGTTGTCGGTTAAGGGTTTTACTTTCGGTCTCATCAGGATAAACATGTAGAAAGAGAGAGAGACTGTACGGGGTATTAGCGTGGTACTACTTTTCAGCGAACAAGATATGGCTGGCGCTACTTGTCTAAATGGATCTGCGCACGTGGACTCTTCTCGTTCGCTAGCTCTCTCTCTCTCTCTTTCTCTCTCCTAGCTACAATGTCACAGGGGGGATAAAGCGAACGTGAGTATCATGTCATTTCCATGGCTGCGTGGTCGCTGTAGCTACTCCGGCTTTGGCGCGACAGAGGATTACAGGGCGATTTATAAAAGCAAGGGACATCCTGTCATGATCCCTCCGCTCCATTGCCCTGAGAGTTACTCCACCCATGGAAGAACTCCGCCCCCATAATGCATAATTAATTAATTGTTGACAGTCCTTCTTCACGGTACTCGGTAGTTTACGATCCAGTAGGTTATTTCTAAAGGAATTTTGGATTTTACTTACAGTGCTTGTGGGGGCGCCACCCATGGCTTTTTACACTGAATACAAGTATGCGTACACATTATAATAGTAAATAAGGATAATGTAGTCTAATATTATATCCTATAAGTAATTTATAGAAAATTATATTAAATAACAGAAAACGTTTCCATATTTTTGTAATAATTTTTGCATCAAAATTAAGAAAATGGTTAGCTAAAATTTGGGCGTTGTAATTTATCTGTTAAATCAAATTGCTGAAACGGTTTTATAATTTAAATTGTTATCAGATAAATTTAATTGCTGTTTTTTGTTTGATTATTTGCAATTAAAAATATAATTTGTTTTTATAAATCTAGTAAATAGTAAATAAAATAACCAATACGGTGAATGAACGTCAAATAATAGCGATAGAAAGTGAACTAAGATACCTGCCTTCTAATTCTGAACAGATATGGACTACCACACAAATAAAAAATAAAAAACTGATCATTAAAGAATAACACAGAATTATTAAATTGATTTTGAACGTTTGTTTTCATCTTACGCAAATTCAACAATTTAATCGATCCCTTTTCCAAGTAAAAAAACAAACAAAATAATAACTATTTCCAACAAAATCAAGCCGAGTGCCATTTAATTGGTAATGTTCTTACCTACCAAATGCTCATATATAGTACTACATGTGGTATTAAAAAAGCATGACAATAATGCTGGATCTTCAATTAATCTATTCAGTGGGGGCGGGAGGTGACGTGGAGGCGGGGGCTAGAAGCAGGAAAATGCGTCTCGACATTTGCCATACCTAAGCAACGCACATACACACAAACGACATGTGTGTGCGTGTATGCGTGTGATGCTGCTGAAGCAAGGTCTGTCGACACCTGTAAATATTTTATGCGAAGGACTTGCGCGTGCTCGCAGGCCCGCGCGCGCCCACTCCAAAGCCAAAACGTAACGAACGAACGTTTCCCGAGATTTACGACCGTTGTCATCCGTCCCATTAGCAGTGTGAGTTACGCGCTTGACTATATTATTGAATGCGAGCGCGCCCCCTGCCGGCCTGCAGACGACAGGAATTGACTGTGTAGACACAGTCACGCACCGTGGGGGTGGGGAGGAGGGGGTGGAAGATGGGAGCCAGTTGGAATGCCAACAAGAAATCTGTCTGCAAATAGGTTAACGTAATTGGTACCGATAATAGAAATGCTGGCTGGAAAGTATTGTACGAGCGATAGTAGTTTATGTGTCTGGCACAGATATTGTGTTATGTTAAGATATTGCTATTTTCTCGGAAGGAGGAATATGCCCATCGGTGGCACAGCGAATAGCGTATACTGTAGTGGTACCTTTTATGCCCTTGATCGCGGGTTCAATTCCCGAACGAGACCTCTGGAATTTTTCTGGCGTTAAAAATATTGTGCAATTTTTCGGAATGGAACTTAAGCCGTGGGACCCGTGCCGGGTGTTGTGGGATACACGTTAAAGATTCCTACCTAGGTCAGAAACCTAGGCTAGGCCAAATTTCAAATTACCAGGTTGCCCTTGTGGGGGTCTTTGATACGAATATGTTAGTACGCCTTCTAAACAAAAGCTGCGCAAATGAATATATTCGCAATCGAAACAATTCATTAAAGATGATTTGATCATCGTATTCGTAATCTTAAATCACGATTCATTTCGAGTTTGCAGGTTTTCACAAAGATATAGAAGTAGTCGAAATTTGATAGCTTATTATGGCAACTGCTTCAACCCGTCTTTAGCGAATAGCCACTAACCATGATTCACTGTTAGGTTGCCGTTTCTTGATATTGGACAGGGCGAATCGACTGTTTGAGTTGTTGTTTCCCTGGATGGACATTATGGTAGACTTTCACGCTCTCCCACCTCCCCCATCGAAAAAGATTACATTGTTCCATTAAGTGAATAGCGATCCAGCCGTGTTGCGGTGGTCGAAGCCAAAGGCACGGTGGTCATCCCCCTTGCAGAAGGAGATGGTATAAACCGGGCGTGAATTGTACAGGGGCAACAACATCCATAAATGCCATTGCTAAAGTGAAATCACCAACGGGGAACAAAAAAAAAAATATCTTGTCCTACTTTGGCAACAACATCGAAAAATCTTCCCTAAGGCGATTAGTTTAGAAGTTGGCATGTTTGCAATTAGCCTTCAAAGGCTTGAGGCTTTAATATTTAAAAAGGACTTGGCGAGTGCAGCGTAGGCGCGCAGATGTATCCATAGAAGCTGGCTTTTCGTCATGTACTACGTCCACGTGGAAGTCTGCATCAACTTTATAAACTAGTATTTGCCTCGACAATATAGAGCTTGTGAACACCGTGGTATCTCGTTGGTATTATGCCTAATCATGTTTATAGATTAATTATATGTACGAATGACTAAACCAACATGGGGGTTAGGAGTTCTGTAACCTTATGATGATTGACAAACATTGACAAATACAAAATTAATATATGCGTGCATATATTATTAGTTGATGATATTTCGTACTCATAGTTCACTATTTGCAAATTAGAATAAAATCAATATCGTTAAATTATGTATAGAATTTGTTAACATTCTAATTTATCATTCGGTAAATACAAACGTACATGCAAAAACGCGTTGATGCAGAAATGCTGGTAAGCCAATACTGAAAGTTGGTTTCAATTTAATTTTCGAATTAAAAGATAACCCTAAGAAACGTTTAATAAGTGCGTGTTAATTAGTTATTCGTTCCTACGGTACTAGTTAAAATGTGCTATACATAATTACTCGAGCGAATAAAAGGGTACAGAATCTTCTGATGTGATATTCACTTTAGTGGTGATGATTGAAAAATAAAACAATTTAAAAAAATGCATATTATTGTTGGAAAAAAATAGCAAAACAAAACTCACGTTTGTTTTGAATGGTCAAATTTAATTTTATAGTGTTTGTTTCGTGAAATTTTTCAGTGTTTGCAAAAGCAGAATTTCGTTTTTTGTGTGAAGATCGGTCGAGTTCTGCTAGAGGGCGCTGCACCCCCAAAATCAATGACCTGGCAGTCAGTTAATGCTCCGGGCCCAGATTGCGTCCTCGCATTTTGTATCGCCGATTTACGCTTTCGCACGAAATTGCCTCCCCCCCTTCTTGGGCTGCTGTGCAATTAGCCAGACGCGGCGTAGAGCCACAGGTAAATCGATCTCGTAATTCAAACGCAAGACAAACACAGAAAATATAATGTCTTCTTCGCACAGCGATCGTTTTTCTCCTCCAGAGATCGGTCGCCACGACCGCGTACCAAGCTCCAATAGCCCATAACTAGCCATCAAGTAGACCAAAAGTTATTAATGGTTTATTAATTCCGCTAAATAAACGCAGGTGTTTCAGCACTATCCGGTGAAACAAAGAGATCGCCCGCGCCGGGAATTCAATTGGAGATCGTCGCACTCCAAAGCGGGCACCAAAAAAACTGGGTCCTATAAATTAGAATGATCGTAATATTTTATCATCGCTAATCGTTTTCATCCTTCAAGCAATTTACAATTGGAATTGCAGCGACCACAGCGTTGGATTCTGCTACATTTTTTTATTGCTTCAGATTCGCAAAAATGAGATCATACCGTGATTTAATTTATTTCCCTTGGTGTTCAATAAAAAATGGTGTTCACGAATGCTGAGTCAAAATTATACCCGACTACTAAAGAGTCCACATGTTCAGAGCTAATATACTCCGCAGAAATGAAAAAGTCTAACAATATTTAACAGATATTCAATCATTACTTACTTGTAAATGGGCTGCGCGCTGTTCTGGTTGTATGTTGATAGCTCTACGTGATTTATTTGAAATGGATTGCTGCCTCTCTATAAGAGGCAACCTTGTAATACACTTATGCAATGCGTATAGTTTGGCTAAAGTCTTATGAGGATAAATCGCCGCCTTGTTAGCTCCCAGCTTTAGTATTTTTTTTCTAGCCGAAAAATCGTTTTGTGTGTACACAGACTGTTCGCCTTTTCTCTCGGACACTTAATACCGACCATAGTTTCCCAGTTTTCTCTGATTGCACTGGCGCGTCTTTTTTTTCTCGTTCATCTTTTTTTTATTCTTTTTTTTTTGTTCCTCGCCCGACTTGCCTCTTTTTCTTTTGCCATTTTTTATTAACTATTCCATTCCGGCACGTCCAGTGGCAAAGTGCTTCTGCTAACTGGAGAAACCCAGGGTGCGGTCCGAGCGGAACCCAGCGTCTACACCTTGTTCGTCGTCTAGTCGAGCAACAACCATTACTAACTGGCGGCCTTTTTTATTTATTCAACTCGGTACCATTCCCCGTTCCGCTTGTCTACCCTGCCCTATTTTCGCTGATGAATAATTGGGCACATAACCTTTTGACAGTCTTCGGTTACTCGTTGAATAATTGAGCTGCGAATGTGTGCGCGGAACGAGGATTTTGTTGTGTTTGGGTTAGAGAGTCGGCGGATAGAGATTGTTTTCTTATGGGCCGGTTAAATCCACTGAACGCCCGTGGATAGGTTTATGGGGTTGTAGTTTCCACATCCTAATTGCGAATCTAGCCGTGTCCATAAAAAAGTAAGTCTAGGAACTATTTTTTTTTTGCGCGTGCCGATTTTACGGATTGTTTTTGTTATGTTTCTGGCGCTTTCGGTAACGGATGACGTTTGAAACCAATTTGTAGACAGGCACACGCGTTAAGCCGTACTTTATCCGTCTCCTGCGCAAACTCGATTCCGCGTTTAACACTGGCTGAACCAATCTTGGATTTTCTGGGAAAAAAACAAGAAAACAAGTTCTAACTAGATTAAGTGGAAAGGGGGATGATGGTTGTTAGCGGGCGGGATTAAATGTTATGGAGTATGCTTGAGATGCCAGGAGCTTTAGCGAACGTCCAACCTGCAAATTGGTGAAATGTTTACGGTTGTTAAGTGGATTATGTTTTTAATTTGCCCTTGTTACTTAGTAAATTAAACGAAAATTGGATTTTATATGCGAGTTGTGACCATTTAATACAATTAACATTTGCATAATACGTTGTACGGCCGTTTAGTCCAGTCGGTAATGCTTCCGACTACGGTGCGAACGGTCCCGGGTTCGATTCCCGGCAGAGGCTCTCGTTTATTTGACGAGCCGCGGTACTGTTGTCATCCCTGAGCTTCCATTAAGGAGTCCAGAGCTTAGGGGTGGATCCTGCAGCCTGGCTATACCAGCTGCCATTCCCCTTCCCTTCCCCTCGCATATCTCCATAGAGATACAATGGTGCAGTAATCCTGTAGTGATTGACACTACGGTGATTTAAAAAAATACAGGATTTTAAACTGACTTTAATGATGATAATAATTAATAATAATGAATTTATAAATACTCAGAAAAGTTATAATTTGCAATTTCCATTATTTCTTTATCCTCATTTTATTATTTTAAAATAGTTTACATAAATTAATAAATTCTCCCCATCATAACAATCACTTTAGAGGGGATTAGAGGTGTACAAAATCTAGTGCAAAGATGATTTAAAAAAAAAATATTTTGCTGAATGACAATCATCGTACTATAAATCATTAATGTGCATGTTAATGTTTGGACTTCAACTTTTTGTATGGTTAAATATAATGACAAACCCCATTTTCTTTATTATTTTACAATGCTTTTTTTTTTTTTTTTGCTTTTACGTTCCGACCATTGACTTCCCGCTAGATCATTATTGTTGTGGCGCCAAATTTGGTGAACGCCCGAATTCGGTTACCTCCACTGCGCCATTTCAGTTCGCTCCCGTTACATGAATATCAGGGGTGGCGGTGTTTTCAGTCGTGCGCGTTTTCCCCAACCGTACACGGTTCAACTTATTCGAATGGTTTTGGCGTGTCTGTGGCAAATGCCCGAAACGACGATTAACTGTGTGCAAGTTAATTAATTGAGATTTTTCTTGGCTAGCAGACGATCCGCATCATTAGTCGATACTTTCACGTATTTGGGCGTTACCACTGGCTCCTTTTCACGTTCGAACTCGCAACAACAAAAAAATGCCAACAGAACGTTCGCGCGCGCACCTTTTCAAATACAAAATCGATGAACAGCCGCCTCAATACGGAGTACTCATATGGATACTTGTATATTCCAAAGGAGAAGTTTAATTTGGACTAGCATTTCGGTTCGGGCCCCAATCATCGAAAGCAGGTCAGACAACCTCGTAAGTCCTGCAGCTCCAAGTCGAAAAACAAAATTTAATTCCCGGTGAAAACACGAGAAGCATCTCGTTAGGATTTCTGGGATACTTATAGAAATAAAGGATCCTTGACCAGGGATGGAAACGGCAACAGATGTTGACTTGCACTTTTAATATAAAATAACAAAAATACGAGATTACAAAACTTTCTTGACCTTTCTTGGCGTTTTTTAATTTTTATTCCGGATCACTGTAGTGAATAACACTAGGTTTCTAGGCTTATAATACGTCTTAAAGTTTTGTAATCTCGTATTTTTGTTATTTTATAATAAAAGTGCAAGTCTACATCTGTTGCCGTTTCCATCCCTGGTCAAGGATCCTTTATTTCTATAAGTTTCATCCACACGGCTCCTAAGAACACTTTAAATTTCTGGGAAAGTTGCTTGAGTATCGCAAGACGATTCTGTTATTGGTTTATCCTAGCTCATCTTGTGTTAATTAGCTTTGCCCGATTTGAGATGAAATTTCGATAACAATTATGATGATCTTGTATCATCTTATTTAGAGCATTAGCAAATGTCTTCTCAATTTTAGCGTATGGTTGTCGACTTCCGTTCTTGGTTTCGCTAGATTCATAATTTTGATGTAATTCTATCACGTGTTACAGATGTATTGTTACAACTAAATCAGTAGTTATCCAATAACATTTTCTGATTATCTTATGATACACGCTTTTGGTTCATTGGTCGGCCATGTCAGAAAATTAGGTTGATGTGGAACAATATACACAATACCAACATTATTGAAACAATAATTAAAATAGCTAAAATAACAGATTCACAAGCATAAATGAATGAACCCCACAAAGCACGAAATGTGAAATTAGTTAATTTTATAGAACGTTGGTCTCGGTAGGTCGCAGGAGGATCATTGAAAATTTAACGCCTGGGCTACCGACAATGCGGCCTAATAGGGAAAACGCCCAATAATTATTGGATTTGCACAAGGCGCGCGCCCCCGTTTTTAGCTCAACCTTTGTCCCGCTCATTTGCCAGGTTGTTATTCGGGTGGGCTCTGAGGAACGTGTAGATGCGTGTAGTGGCGGATGCGCAATGGATTATTGAACAACTTTTCATTAGCCGAATCTGGCAACCCTTATTTACATAGGCTTCGCAGCTGCTCATTTAATGGAAAAATCTCGGCGTTCTCGTTAATCTTGGCGTTACCGTAGGCGCCTTTTCAGGATCAAAAGTTATAGCCAACCTTATTAAAAAAAAATAATCTTCGGGGATGGTGCAGCAGAATTTTTATTGCACCTTTTTACTGTTTGAATTATCGAAAATTTAAAAACTTTTTCAAAACTACAGGTAGTTCAGGGAAATTTTCGCTTGTGTCAATCTTACTTTAATTGGACATTAGTTTTACTAATTTAGGTTGGGCTGAATTACACTTTACGGGCATGATCGACCAGAAAATACTGTATCGAGTGGGGAGCGTAGCGAAATTTAGTCTTACCTGATTTGTCACTTTATGTTATATTTTTTTTAAGCAAGTCAGTTTCCCTACGCTCCCCACTCGATACCGTATTTTCTGGTCGCTCATGCCCGTAAAGTGTAATTCAACCTTTAGGTTGTGATTGTAAGAAATTTTCAGTCATTATAATTTATTTGTGTTATGGGTTGACTTATCTCGACGTTATTGCTAGTGTCTATTGTTTTATTTTGTCGAATACATATTAGATCACTTCTGTAATTCACGCTGTACATTCGAATGGAAGTTGATTCCATGCACTGACTCAAATTCCCGAGCATCACTATGTTTAGTTAACTCACCCAGATTCTGTCTCGAAAGCGCAAAGTTGCACACGTAGAATACTCATTTTAACCATTTAAGAAGGTTTCAAGCTTTGCCTAGACCAACCCATTTGCTCGACTGGAGAAAAAAAAATGCGGCGAAGATGTTTACATACACTCGTATTTCAGCCCGCCGGCACATCGACTCTTTCGTAACTGCCAGTAACAGGAACCCCAAGTTAAAGATGGCATTTGCTTTGGCCGTCACCCGCTTCTTCCCATTCCCCCACCCCCCTCCCGCTTGTCACGTGCATGCTCTCCGCAGTCGTCGCCTGTGTCTACCTTTTGCTTCTTCCTAATCTTATCTCGCTCTCCGGCATTCGATCTCATTAAGTAAATGCTCATAAACGCCCCGCCACGAGAAAAGTGCGTCGGGGAGATTGGGAGCATTTCTACGGCTTCTTTTGCGGCTGCCCCGGTCTCTCGCGTCCCCCGTTCTTTCAACTCTTTTGATTTCTCGGGTGATGCACTAAGGCGCGACTGGTGGCGACATGTCGTTTGCCTACAGACTTTGGCTGTACAGGGTGTGACGTAAAGGTTTTCTACCATTGACATGTACAGGGTGTGGCAAGGAGATTATGCTACCGTTGGTAGTTTCCGTACAGGGTGTGTCATTAGGATTATTGTAATGAGAAAGAAAGGGTATTAGCAATAGATTTCTTGAACGTGTCGCCACTTTTTTAATTTGCCATCAATGATTGACATCACTGTGGCGAATATTACTCGAGGAGATTCTGAACCCTTCTAAACTTTTGAACATTTGTTGTTGGGCTCATTACCTGTCACATCGTATAAACTTGATGTTCACGTCGATAATTGGGAGTGTCGATTGTTAAATTGGCGGCAAAATTAAAATGAAAAAGAAAGTTTAATCATTAAATCAGTTTGAATGTGTACTTTGAAAGCGCACTTCGCATTTTTAGTGAGTGCAAGTATGGCGCTACTTAGGCTCTAAAGCATATTTATGACTTCTTGTGCTGCCCATACGCGATACGTCCAGAACCTTAACCAAATTTAAACAAGTCAGCCGCTTGAAATATGCTCGAGTGATGCTCAGTTGAGCAATCTGCTTACGGAGAGAGCGCTCCGGACAAGCAGAGGCACGTGATTGCGCCAACATCGGCGAACAACGCGCATGCGCAGACGGCCCAATGACAATGTGATCCCGCAAACAAAAGCCAAGTGTGAGTTTCAAGCAGCCGTATAATCTGACACACGCCAAGTCGTTAATATGGTTTCTTGTAGAATGCGAAGGAAGAAGCCGCTCTACATAAGCATGGCGCCATCGGTTTTTTTTTTTATTCCTCGGTGTGCATGTATAATTTATCTTGGCTTTCCTGATTCCAACCTTTTTTTGAGATACCGAGTTGCCAGTCTAATACATTATGCAAAAGACTTGCCGGAGCTGGGAGTACTTTTCCCGAATATCTGCTTGGGTGATAGGGAGAAATCGAGGTTTTGCCGGTTTAATGCGCTCCGAGTCTAACAAATCATTGTTGCCCCCGCGATTACCGTTTTCCGCATGGGATTATTCACCGTTGTGATAGCTGCTTTTTTTTGCATTCTAATGTCGGTGCCGCGGATTTGACACCGCCGCGGGCGCGATAGCTTACAGACGCACACTTTTGACTCTCGAAGATGTCTTTGGACGATTGTTACAAAGTCGTGTTAAGCCCTCCAGAATGCAGAACTCGAAGCAAACATACGTACGTGGATGTCACCAACACTATTAGATATGTCATTTGGAAAGTGGCACACATTAGCGAAAGTGTATTTAATGAAATCGATGTTCTTCACTTGCTGATGCCGTTTGACAGGCACACATTAATGTAAGATTTCCATGTCACTAGATGGTGCTGTTCGAATTTGGCTTTCAAATGCCGGCATTGGTCGTCCCACGAGATAATGACCAGTTGGGTCGGTTGCCTGGTTTTAGTGCCATAATTATGGTGGAAATAAATACAGTATTGTGAAAACCAACGTGCGTTGAATACACAACGTTTGTGTCTTAACACACATGTTTCATTTAATTAAACGTGTTTCCAGTATTTGGGTCACATTGATCAATTCGATAAGGGTAAATGGGCGTTTGTTGTTGGGATAAGTTATTTAAAATTACAAAAATGTTTATTAACTTCAAATTACAAAATTATTTAATGATTTAAAACTACAAACTTGCTCAATGACTTTAAATTAGAAAATTGTTCTCTGACATATTGTACCAATTTCATTACGAATCGAATAATAAGTTTGCAGCGATTAGTTCGCGCCTTCGCCTGTGGCGGCGTTTGTGATGGCTTCGTGTTTTATCATGATGGTCGTGAGGAGGCATATATTGATGTATTGATATTTCTATTGGTTAGCTTTTTGAGACATTTGTGGCTTTGTATGTCCTTCGCAAGTCAAATTCAATTAAAAAGACCGTTGTGAATGAATACATCGAATGAAGTAGTAACACAATACGCAATAAATTAGCTTCTCTTGGTGGTTGGTTGGCATTGCTTCGGTCTTAGCAACTTTACCCAGCAATTGCTGGTCACGTGATCAACCAGAAAACTGTAAGGAAGGTACGGCTTCTTATTGCACGAGTGTAGCCAAGGTACCAATCAATGCGATCGACTACTGTAAAGGCAACTCGGTTGCTATATACGTTTAACGTTCTATGAGCGCAATGGCCAATTATTGCCATGCGGTTAATGTACGGCGGTCGATATGTGCTGCTATATAGGTTTTTGTTGTTGCAACAATAAAAAGACTGGTCATGTTGAGTTATCGATCTTAATGAAAACACGGCACGCATTTATAGAATGTATACAGAGACCGGAAATCATTTTTCTAAATATTTGCTATAGTCGTTTTAAGATTTCAATCATTTTACATTTGCTTTATTTATTTGCTGTATTGTGACTGCTGCATAAAGAATCCCTGCCTTTAACCTATTCTAAAATATCCAGGCAGGAATAAATGTTGTTTGATAGAATTACTGTTACCATTTCTTACTTGGTACGTCACCATCAATCGATAATATCTTATTATTTATTTTAGTGTTACCATATGTCTTATTGGTTGTATCTGTTGTTGTGATATCACATTTGGTTTTAATTGTCACCGCTGGTGACCTTGACAGCAACGCCGTCTAGTAATTATGGCAGGTGCTGATGATACACTACTAGCCTGGCTTCTCAGAGTGGAACTTTTGAGCTGGATGGCTTTCCATAATCCTTTCCCTTCTCTCTTTCTAAGTAAAGCAATCCGGACGACGTTTTAACGTGTACCTCGGCTTTACCGCATTATACCCCTCTACCACCTTGGGACACGCGCCGTATCCGCCCCAGAGTATATCCACTTTTTTACGTCCGTAGATGACCTGTCATTTTTTGTTCAGTCGGTAATGGCGTTTTGTTAATAATTAAAGCATCGGCCTCGCCGGCAGGGAGCAAACTTGGGACGACCGCGCCGAGATACAAATTGAAGGTTAATCTGCTGGCCCGCACAGATTATTAATGTTGACTGAGATAGAGAGCTTGGTGGATAATACCTATAAGGGACAGGGCTGGTACATGTATATGCAGCGCGGGCCACCGGCGTATGTGGATATACGCTGCTGCTATAAAGTCGCTCCTGTGTTTGTCAGCGGAGGCTTTTGTACCGCGAATATCCGTGACATGTACACTGAACCCGGAGCTCAGACAACATCTCGAGGGGCACTTAGTAGCGAGGATGAGGACTTATAGCATTTCAAGCAGTAAATCGTGGAGTCGGGCCTACTTGTAGTCTGGCATTTGCGCAGAGTGTATACATGTATTCATCATCCTGAGACCACGTGGTGCTTTTTCGTGGGTTTTTGCAATGTGCATGTAGGCTTGTACCGAGTTGCTGCTGCAAAGGATTGTAAAATATTGTCGGTTCTTGAGAGCGAAAGTTATGTTGCGAGTGATCCTGCTTGATAAGCAATGTGTTTGATGAAAATCTTTGTTAAATACGGATAAAAGACAACGAGATGTCTTGTCAGACTTATTTTCCACTATTTGTATGGATATTTTGACGTATCCAAGCAGAGTTACAATGTTCATCTTCGTTAAAATCCCGATTAATTCGATAACCGATAAAATCTCGTTCATCGTTTTGCTCGTCTCAGTTCGGCGATTAATTTTATTTGTGCGTCTTGTGTCATCTATGTTTCTACGCATACATAAGTTTGGATTTTATTTTCCACTATCGAAGATATATCCAAGAAAGGAAATCTTGAAATGAGGACTTTCAAGAAATGACATTCGTATTTTCTTTTAAAGAAATACAAACAGAATCAAAGAGCAGAATTCGCTAACAAAATACTAACATAAATATATTCAACCCGACCAGTGTTAAATTGGATAGCACCTGTGTCTTTCACGAAGCCACCATCAGGGGAACTTTACGTAGCGCTAGATGAAAGCGTGTACAGGGTGACGCGAAAGTGTGATCGCTCCAAAGTTTCCGTGATTATGAGGCTGGACACTGCTATAGATAAAGTATCAAAATAATATCGGATCATTGATAATTTAGCGAATACTTGTGTGACCGTTATACGACTGAAAATTTAACTTCATGGCATTAGAAACCAATTGGTGATTTGCGGGTATCGGTGCATGTTAAAAGTAAAGTGGAAATTTGGATATTTTTCTCTTTTTGTAATTTTTCATTTTCTTTATCGCTTTCTTGGAACGCAGGAAAACGTGTCATTATATTTTAGAGACGTTTCGAGCCGATCGAGCTGCAGAATTGAATGGAGGCTGTGTCGAACGGCATCGAAGAAAATCCCATCAGATGCGGATCTGTGTATGTGTTGACGCGCCCGTTGTCAACGGCTCGGTGAAATCGTCGCTGGCGTTTGCACACACACATACGAACACGTTCAATGACAACCGGCTGCGCGGGCATGTATTGAGAGCTCCGTCGAAACGAGTACAATGTTGATAATGATGCCGTCAACTCTTCTATAATTTGTTAATGCCCGTGAGCAGGCGCCTCCCGCCTTATTATTCCATTACCTCTCTCTCTCTCTCTCTTTCGCTCTCTACCTCCTTCATTCGCTCTCTCGGCTGCGCACGTTCCTCTTTTCCTTTTCTATCCCCATTGAAATGTGGGGCATCTTTGTCGTCATCGACTGTCACGGTGTCGTCGGGCGTCTGCAGGGCCTGCGTCCTCCTGGGACTCGAAACCAAAGTGACAAGTCATAGTTGGAATCGCTTGTATAGACCTAATGACTAAAGTTACTCCAAAGATTTTCAATTGAAAACGCCATTTATAATATGAAATTTAATAAGTACTCGCGGTCGGTATAATACAATTGAAATTACAATCTCTACCCACAAGCAGCCACGGAAGGAACTATGGCTAGTGTCAAATGGTCAGTTATAGAAGCTTTCCTATTTTGATAATATTCCCCTGTTGCGTTCAAGGAGTAGCCTCGAATCATAATTTTACGATTGAAGCATATTCTCCAATCCTTAACCAAGTGAATCTGACAGTTAACGACGATAGGTTGGTTAGACTTAAAAAAATAAACGAAGAATTAATTACTATTTGCGATAATTATATTGATATTTTCGATAGTTGAGGGACATGCCTGCAATCGTCTGTATTTACTTCTGTTTAATCAAGTTATATTTTATAATTAATTAACTTTTACCCAGAGCGGCATTCTAACCCAGACCTCATAACACAATCTTATTCTGTGCCGAATCTGTGACAGATCCGGTCCCGTCTGTACATAATGCCTGTATTATCACGATTAAATTTAATTGAAATATGGAATAACAAAATCAGTGACTGATCAGAAAATATAATCCAATTTTAAATTTATGATACGAGCATAATTAAAGAATTGCTATTTCCAACCCACCCAATTGCGTATGCCGTGTAACAAGAAGCTTTATAGGTGAATATTTTAATTTGGGAATGAAAAATCGAATACCTGTTCAGTCATTATTTAATACATGTTTATCAGAGCAGGATCCTAGGAGGTTACCTAAGCCTAGCCAGCGCTGTTGTGCGCGTGCAAATTGGACTGGCGGTGCCAATGTTGAAAAAAAGAAAAGATGACGTGGGGTGATGGCAACAATGCCTCGGTTGTAGTCGCGCCCCGTGTGCTCAGTTGCACCTTTCAGCTGTAATTTGCATTAGCTTAGATGAAGGTTTGTCACACTCGTATATCGGCTCTGGAATATATCTTAGTGCACATGCCTGAGACCGTAGTCTTTAATTGAGCAGTTGTGATCTGACTAATCGATCGGGCAATTTCTTTAGCGATTTTTTTAACGCGATCTCACGCAAAATAATATTCTGTACCACTCTAATTGGTTTTAAGTAATTGTAGAGGGGCACGTGTTTATCCGTACCTCGAGATGCGAAGAGCAGCGAGCCGGGAATCGAACCCAGGATCGCCGCACACATGGCGGATGCTCTATCTCTGAGCTACGACGATTTTAAATATGATCTAAAACAGGTTTGTGTTGGGTCTTTACCTCATGTTCATAAAATCTATAAATATAAAAAATGTTTTGGTTGTACTATAGGAACAGAAATATGTCGTGCTCCTCGATTGCTTTCATTCATAAAATTTATTAACGTAAAATTAAGTATCGTGAAATCGTAATTATTCCTACCGAAAAATAAATCATTTGCTTACATTTAAAAAAAAAAATCACCGTAGCGCCTAGTGCACTGCAGGATTACTGCACCCTCGTGTCTCTGTGGAGATAGGTGAGGTGCAGGGAGGGGAAGGAAAGAGGGATGGCAGCTGGAATAGCCAGACTGCAGGATCTACCCCTTAGCTCTGGACTCCCTAATGGAAGCTCAGGGGTGACGCCAGTACCCCAGGTTAACGAATAAACGAAAGCCCGCACCGGGAATCGAACCCGGGACCGTCGGCTTCGTAGGATGTCGCCCTACCCACTGAGCCATCGGTACGATACATGGGCACGTACATTTATTTATTTGCGGTACATTTCATTTCCAAATTTTGCGCTGTATGCTAACGCTATGCGGTGAAAGCTCTCTAGACTTGGATGGGGGGGGGGATGATTCTAATTCAGAACTGTATTTCGTTCGTGCTTTAAGCAATTCCGAATGCCTAGATAGATAGGTCGTGCATGTTGATGTAGCCGCGCGAAAAATCATCTCCCTCCCCCACCAAACTTAATCTCTCTATTCGTGCACGTTGCGACGCGAGGGGTGCCGGTAATGCTCTAACGCGCATCGACGCGCGCATGCGCAGTTGGAAGGAATGGAGGGAGGGGGGAGCGCGCCCGCGTAGATATGTATTGCCGCTATTTCCATCCGCAGCGTAACAAATCGGGAAATTATCTAAATGTCTTAGCAAAAGATGCTTATCGATAATTACAAACGTTATTAACGTAATTTTCATTTGTACTCTGGCGAGGCTCTCTTTCTCTTTGTTCATGGACGCACGTGCGCCACGCTCACTCGCCGAGTGCAAATGCTGTTACCGGGGTTTCCGGTCCGTTTCCGGCGGAACACGGCTAACGACGGTGGCGACACTGGCGGCCAATCTTCATTTTGATGGCGTTGATTGTTTAATGACTATTCGCGCGTTTGGTAGCAAACCTCCTTGCAACCTCTCGACTATGAATTGAAATACTATTTTATTGCAATGTTCATGACAGAAATATTCTGAGTTTGATAAAACATAATCGCCTCCTTTTTTGTTGGTATTGTAGCGTAATCTGCACGCTAACTTATCTACTGCAGTCAATAATAAAGCGCATGGAATGAAGTAAATCCTTTTGTTCCATGTGCAAAACTGTCAACTTCGAATAAAAAATTTATTTTGCACTTCTTAATGTCAAGTTTCTTTATTCTGAAAGAATAACAATATTCCGTTTCGTCATTCTTCAAATGATAATATCTAAACATGTTAAGTTTTCAACATATTGTATTTAAAGCAGCATGTTTGCTGCAAAAAAAAATGTTTTTTTTTAATGACAGTAGTTCTTTGGTTATGAAATCTGCTAGTATACCTCGATAGCATCTATTTGAGTAGGAAAGCAGCTAAACATTTTTCGAGAAAGGAAAATTGCATTAATGTTATTACTGACGCCTCGCTTCTTCGCCGCGAACGGTTATAGAAAAAGCTCCTCTTTTTCGCCATCCACGGCATTAAATATACAACATGCATTGGGACCTCAAGTCTGGAATAATAAAGATGAGCAATCCTGATAGACGATGAGCACTCTGTGCGCCTTGCCGGAATTAAAGATGCCCGGAAATCCCATTGCATGGGGACGGCCTTAGCGCTCATCTGTAAATACATTTGTGTCTGTAGGCACGTTTTTGTGTGGTTAAGACTAGGAATCATCGGGTACCACAATGACTCCAGCCTAGTTGGGCTCTTTTTCCATTGACGGTGCGCGGCCGACTATGCGCTATGGAGGTCATTGGATTAATATTGCGTCTATATTTTGGCTGGCTGGCAGAAAGGAATTGGTCTATGTGATTTTATCTTATTCATTTAATGGTAATTCTTTTATTGTGAAGAATTCAGCAGCTCTTGAATACCAATTGTTAGATACTGCGCGTTCATGCGCAAAATACGATTGTAATATAAAATGAAGAGGTTCAAAAGCAGTTCACAATTTTTCAAAATTTTTACCAGTCATCCACGACGATGAATAAATGAATATTAGAACGCATAACGTATTTTCTCAATATTTTTTACAGTACATAATAGTTCATTGACCTTGTTTTGGCCGCAGTATAAAACATATTCATCGTCGAGCCAACCTATTTAATTAACATTTATCTCGTCTAAAATTAGAATTTGTGGATTTAGAGGGAAGGACTGGGCATTTTTCAAGCTCAAATTTGTTTTTATTATTTCTAATCGCTGCAGCGAATATTACTAAAATTGATTCTGTACCCCTCGTTATGCTTTAGGCGATGTCTGAGAGCCGACAGTTTTATCCAGCACTCCGGGATTACAATTACAATTACAATATATACCCGCAAGCAGCCCCTTTTAGGGGGGCCAATGGCGGGGGTCAAAGACCAGT
>JAUJYS010000617.1:0-21768 GCA_033995665.1 Melogona broelemanni
AACGATCTAAACACCCCATAACCTAGGTGGACGACGTCGTAAAGAAAACGACGTCAGGTGGCGCTCCAGCGCAGCACCGGTTGGTGAACCATCTTTTACCAAGTGATTGGATTGGTTGCCAATTTCCGTCGTCAATCTTGTCCTTCTGTCTATCTTGTTTCTCGTTCTCCCCCTCTGGCGAATTCGCAGTTAAGATAGAGAAAACATCAGGGGCGGGCAAATGCTATTAACAAAGAGGTTCCTCCACATTAACAAAGAAAACGCGTTCATACGCACACTCAAATTACTCCAAATCGGGAATTAACTGAACATAAATTTAAAACATATTAAATCGTGATATATTTATTATTTTTGATCACCACGTTTTATGTTGTTGCTGTTTTATTTTTTTCTGCTAAAAATGTTATTTTTTTGTGTTTGGGCAACGTGAAGTTTTAGAATCGCAAACACTTTGAGATTCCCTATGCCTTGTTGCGTTCATCCCCACTCTATCTCCCCCCCCCCTTTATGCCACCCCCTTAAAGATATATGAAAATGGCGAGGAATTGTGATAGGTGTGTGGGGAGGAATGCAGCCGAATAAAATTGGATTACATTATTTATGGTCAGTCGATATATATAGGAGAGCATTATTTATATCCATGGGCTCGGTCGCTGGTGCGAGCTCGAATTTTCCCTACAGTAATCAAGTAGAACGAAAACGATTTTCCTTGGCAAGAAGAAGAAAAAAGTATTGGTGTCTCTGATAAGCGGCTTCAGCCACAAGAACTGAGTCACCGTGCGAGAACGACGAAATGGAAACGGGATAAAAAAAGGGGGAGAGAAGAGGACAGGGAAGTAGAAAAATTGCTGGCCAAATTCCCAGGATGCTTTCTTACTTTACGAACGGTGCGTGTCCTATGCAGCCTCCAGTGACAATTCGAATTGCTACGATGCCATTCCTCTGGGCATTAATTGATCTGGTTATCCAATGTGGAAATGGTCCCGAAACTTGAGCTTCCAAAGAGACTTAGGTACCGCGTACCACTGACGTAAACGTACAAAAAAAATGGCGGACTTCCGGGCTTTACTATAGGGATGAACAAATTTTAAAATGGAAGTCACCTAGTTGGGGAAAAAATTCAAATTAAAAAATTATTGTTTCGTTTAGACTGTTGAAAACACTCTGGCAAATTTTAGTTTTCAACTGTTTTTGCCATATTTTACTACCGGTACATAAATATCAACAACATATATTGTATTTGGCGAAAATATTTTGCTTTTATAAATACAGGTATTTAGCACAATAGAATTAATTAGCATGCAGTTTGGGAAACGAGGCCCTACCTCATTATTTAAATACGAGTACATTGATGCCAGATGTATTGTAACTGTTTTCAAGTATTCGGGTTGTCTCCTTAAACGATAAATACATTTTTTTATATAAATCAAGTGGATTGACATTCTTTTAAAAACTTCTCCAACGCCATTTTTTATTTTTTTTAATACTTTTCTTTTTTGCCGAATGAGCCATTCCAAAGTGAAAAAGTTGCTACCTTAACGCAGTAGCGCAATGATTAACGATTTTTAGGCACGTGCGCGTTAGTTGGTCTCGCGTGCCAAACGGTTATTTTACGACGCAACGAGCAAAAGTGACGTCACTTTTACGACGCCCTAAAATTTTGATGCTCCGTTTCGGGACATTAATAACGATTTTAAGATCGCTACAACGCTTTCATTTAATGCACAAGAACAAATTCTTGAGTACCCTTGGAGGTTTTAACTTTGGGATTATTGTAGCCTCCATCCGTGTCTTCTCATCGTGCTCAGGCCGTTTCACAAAAACACTTGTGAACTTTGTTTGCCTGTGATATAATTTTTGAATGTACAATATTATATAATAAATACCTATAGGAAGTTCGGGAGTGAAGGCAGCGGGCTGTTTACCCGCTGCCATCCCCTACCCTACCCTACCTATCCCAAAAATAATCAGATAACCATTTTTGGTCATCACGACAATCTGACTTTCAATAAATCTCCTCATCATTAATAAAATAAAAAATAAAATAAGGTAATTAATAAATATAAATTCATCGAATCGTCATCGAATCGGCCCAGTTGGAGAGCGCATGGCATCATCAGGAGTCGGAAACGACTCGACGGATCTTAACACCAAATATAAATTAGCGTGACACTAAAACGCATGATGTTGCAAGATTAATATTTCCATTCAATATTTCGGGAAAATATAATCAATCAATTGTTTAGAATAAGCATGAACGGGCAGTGAAAATTTGAATTACTGATCGGTAGAAACCCCGCAGTATGAAAATGAAACAGTCCACTTCTATTTTCTTTACTTATTTGACAGGATATCAATCGTTTCTAATGTTGGTGTGGCATCGGCAGTAAACTATATTATAGTGAGGATGCTTATTCTTAGATTTTATCGCGTACCGTACCGGTTTCTGCTACTGGCTGCGCACGAAGTGAAACACCCTGTAATGTGGTCAGTAATTTTGTGCTAAGCACCGTTTGCAGTTGTTTACAGTCTAATTTAATGGCGCCCCCACCATCGCGTTGGTGCGCAACATGTTATTTGCCAAAGTGTGAAGGGGGTACCAGAGAAAGTGGAGAGAGGAGGCGGGCGGTTAGACGAGGGCGGTATAAGTGCAGGAAGGAGCGGGAAGGGAGGGGGAGGTGCGCTCGCCACCCCCCGCCTTCCCAAATGAGATTTCATTTCGAATAGCATTCGACGCTACTGTAAATACAGGAGATGGCCACGCCATTGTCGCGTCTCCTCCAATAATTAATTGTTTTTCGAAACCCGTCTCGACGTGTGCAAGCTTAATGACCCGCGCACGGTGTAAGTCTGTTAGACAAACAGCCCTCCATCCATAATATATATATTTGGCGACAAACGTTTTTATTAATATTGTACCCCCGTCTCGGACTTGCGTGCCACGTCGGTTCGCTCTCAACAAGTACAAACGACTGTCTCTCTACAAATCCATTGTGAGAGATAGATTTAATTTTATTTTGATGCGACGCTAACACATTTAAGGTATGCACCGTAGTTGAATTTTTTTTTTGTTATTATTTAGTACGTATATGTGATAATGCCTAGCACAACCCGTCAATCTATACCATGGAATATATAGAAGAAGAAAAAAATGGAATTTACTCACTCGTAAAAATGTAGAGGAGTATTTTGAATATTTTAATCGCAAGTTTTGTACGATCTATGCCCAACTATCAGAGAGCGAGTAGTGCTGATTAAACGCAGGTTATAGGGAAAAAAATATCTTGAAGCGAATGCGCATGCCTGGATAGTCCAGGATAAAAATAATTGTGTTTTTTTTTTGCATCAATTGCACGATGCCTAGATAGATTATCACCAGTTAAATCTCCGTTTTTGGAACATAAAAGAACGGTTTATTAAATAACTTGATGTTCATCCGCATAATAGATAGTTAGCACCACGTACGTACATTTTAAAACAACTTGTGACGTCATTTGTTCCGCAATTCTTATGGCATTGTCACCACTTTTCAATCAGCCCTCGTATTTGAGTGTGTCTGCAACTGGGATCAGATTTAATGTACCATGCGCATAGGTATACCACAAAAGAGGGGGAAAGGATACATTCATGCAGTCGGCGTGTGTATCGTTATAGACGCGCTGAATTTTACTGTTGTGCTATTGCATCGAGTAGTACCTTAAATCTGGGAAGAGGACGAAATTCTTTTTGGACTATTGCGCTACTCGATCCATTCAAACTGAGGGTAGAAGGTTCAAGGGGCACGCGAGGAAATTATGTCTATTGGTGATGTGCGTTTTTGCTAAAGTCATACTGTGGTAAAAATGGTACCGACGATTAAAATTTGCTCTTTACATGAATTTATCTGAAGTACGACCCGTCTAGTTCATTCGATATTGCATGAGACTGGTGTGGGCGGTTCCGGGTTCGACGTTCCGGTGCGGGCATTAGTTTATTCGATTCTGGGGTACTGGTAAAAATGTCTCCCTCACAAATTGTTACAGCGACACTATGGGTTCAGTATGTCCTGTAAGGACAGGGAAAAAGAAAACAATTATAATGATTCATTGTTCACCATTTTGTCTGAAGCAGAAATCATAAAGATTGCATATTAGGGAACTTAATTGGACATCCGCGTAGTAATCCATTTTTATGGTTCTTATTTGGCTTATTATTAAATATACTCGAATGTCCTCCATTGGTCTGTGCTCAAAATTGAAGGCCTCAAAAAGCATGCAAAAATATTCTTATTTAGTTACGGAAAGTGCTTCCAACATGTGTTTCACGTACACAATAAATTATCTTGTTAAAAAATAAGGCTTTATCATGATCTTGCAAAATAACTTGAATAATTTCCAAAAATCAAGTGCCGTCTGAAATGGAATAGATCTGTGATCCCAAATATAATTTAATTCAGCTAGTTTCTCGACGTACTATTTTATTGTCCATTTTTATTATTTCTGGTAACTCTTCGATTAGATATTTGTTAAATGCTGATTTATTTGAACTTTACGACAGAATTCATATTAATTTTCTGGTGAAGATTAGTTGAAAATTGATGCTTGAGACTTCGCTAAAAAAACTCCAGAAACTTAAAAAATTACCATAAATATAAAAATTCCACATCAAAAAAATCCTTTGAACCCAGATTTAATATTGATAAACTAGGGCAAAGGGGATTTAGCGATTTTAATGGACAATCGTGAAAGAGACAATTCGTTTTTCCCTCGGTTAATCTGAATTAACATTTTTGGCAAACATTCACAAATGCGTCATTATTCTGTACTAATCATTCAATACACGAACGAATCGTTACGTTCACTACGGAAAAATTGAACTTATTACACCATTTGAACTTATTGAATGACTCCATCATTCGTCCCTCAATTTTGATTTTTCAAAACTGACATTAAAAAAAATTCAAATTGATGTTGAAACTTAAATCAGATAACTATATATAGATACAGGCCTAGATTGCCTGGTTGTTGGTTTTTGTTTTTTTCTGACACATGTTGGCTGTTCGGAATGTAATGTGGGATGTGGTTTAAGTGCAGTGATGTATTAATGTATTAAATGCTCGAGCATAGTACATTATGCATTGTCTTCCTACAGAATACTTTATTGAAAGTTTTTCGGTGCCCGTTTATGCGTACGCCCAGTTTTGTTTAGCCTTAAACAAACAACCTTACTTCTGTGCCCTCAAATATTGCCATAGCAACGTGAGGGAACAAAAAAATGGCGGCATGCGTTTTCTTTTTCACCTTCATTATACGCAATGTAATTGTATTATGGCGTGTCGTTGATATAAAATAAAAATATATTGCCGAGAGGTAGCGTGCTCGCTTACCAACCTGCGGATCTGGGTTCGATTCATGGGCGCCCGCAGGTAGGGGCAATGGGGGAGGGGGGGTAGTTGGGGGCTTCCCCCCCCCTGGAAAATTTTCTGCGGGCGCCCATGGTTCGATTCTCAGCGCAGCCGATTGTTGGATTGGCTTATGGTACTGCGCGGGGAAAGGCAATGGCAAACCACCTCTGTATATATATTCTGCCAAGAAAAACGCAGGTGTCGGGGGATCGAGGGTCGGGGTCCGGAGACGACAGTCCCAGGACTTACTAACCAACCAAATAATTAGTAGATTGCCAAACTATGAAAAAATCACAAACCCATTTGAAACACTACCGCTGCGAAATCCGTTCTCTGCTCAGACGATGTTGGGGGCAGGCATTATCAAAGCCAACAGTTTCCGAACGCTCCCTCCGAAGTCCTCGAAGAGCCATGCTGGGAAAAGGGAGAGAGCGTCATCAAGTTGAGCTTGTTTTCCGCCATCGGCCGCCTTGTGGGATGATGGCGCAGGATGGCCCAACAGCAGAAATGCCTTTCGCATTTAGATGGAGGTTAACTAAGCCATGGAGGGGTAATAAAACAGACATTTGTTAGTGCTGCCCTCTGTTATTTCCCCCACTGTTTTCCGCAACTAGCTGAGCGACTGGTGCGACCAAAGATCGCACCACTTTACCATGTTTCTCCCACGATGCTTCCAAATTGTTAGGGGGCGACGTGCGTACCACTTTATCTGCAAGAATTAACGCCAAGATTGCGCTTGGAGTCAACAGAATTGAATAACACTTTACTTTTAATATCACTAAAAAAATATAATAATTAATTTCTGATAAAATTATACGTGTGAAATTGTTGGAAACACCCTTTATCATTTCTTTTTCATGCGATAAGTTCAAATGGATGAAGAAAACGGCATTTTAGACAAGAAAAGGGAGAATAAAAATTGGGCTAAGTTACACGTTCAAGACATGAGCGACCTGAAAATACGGTGTCGAGTCGGGTGCGTAGCGAAACTGACTTACCTAACCAAAAACATAACATGAAGTGATTAATCTGGTGAGACTGACCTTCGCTACGCGCCCCACTCGACACCGTATTTTCAGGTCGCTTATGTCTTGAACGTGTAACTTAGCCGACAATTTTATACTGTGAAATTAAAACATAGGAATTTTATCAAACATTTCCATAAAATTTTATTTTCAAGTTGAATGTTTATTTGTATTTTATTATTAGTTATTTTAAGGGAAGTTATTTTATGGTCATTAATTTTACAATTAATCATTTATTGCTATTCTTTTTACAATTATTCTTTTTATTGATATTCATTTTCGAATTATTTATTTTTTTTACAATTTATTTTTCTGTTATTCGACTATTCACTTTATTATTTTGATTAGTCACTTTCCGATTATGCAATTTATGATAATTCATTTTGTGATTATTGATTTTATTGTTTTTGATTTAATTTTTAAACATTTTGAGCAACTATTCGAATCAATAAATGAAATAATTAATATCCAGTTGCACAATATTTTTGGTTAAATTTAAACGCATAGATAGCTTTAAAAAATTAGTTTTCCTTAATATATTCCATCGGTTCGTCATTAATGGACACACTTACCGACGACACATCCGGCGCCCGAACAGATGGAGATGGACCATGAAATGGTGGCCGCGTTGCTGTCGTACAGGATAATCAGCTCGTCCAATAGCACACTGACCACCACGTTGAGCGACACGGCCGTGAATCCAGCCAGACAGGCCCCCAGCAGAATCCACCAGGCGTACTTTCCGTCGGGGGGCGCTGACACGAACCCTTTGGGCGGAATCCCACTGCGCCGCCAACTGCGAATGCTTCGTTCGGACATGGCCCGTTCCGCTCGATCCTTGGCCGTTTCTGGCTCGTGGACGGGTAATGACATCCGCGGTCGTAAATTGATCGATCGCCTCGAGCCGGATAAGGTCGGAGACAGTTTGCCGTTTGCAGGAAGGTGACTGTCTGACGTCATTGTCGTTCCGGAATGCAATCCAACTGAATAAAAAATTGACGTCACCAAAAAATATTATCCGTGTAGATTAGTGTTGACTTCATATAGGTACTCGTTTGTTCGATGAAATCCTGTAAATGAAACAAAACTCCACCAATGGAGTTTTTTGATGGAGTTTTGATGTTAAAACGGCATTAAATTGCTGTTTCTGTTGATAAAATTTATCCGCAGTTTCAGTGAAAACACCTAAGTCCTTGAATGGTCTTCAAAATAAATTATATTTTGTAATTTAATGAGACGCGCAATGATGTTCCAAAATTTCCAAGTGCTTGAGTCAATCGCCAACGACCATTAAACATATTTGTTTTCTGAGAAAATTTTGGTGCTACCGTTGCCCGCGCAATTCGTTATCTACGACGTTTCTAGATACAAGATTGACTTCTTGCAGTCCGTTGACGGCCGAAAGTGATGACGTTTTTCTCTGTTCCTCAAGCTGTAGATCGTGTGCGATCACAAAACGTTTCGCGCCTTCGAGGTTACGCGCCAATTTTTTCCGTTCATCTTTTTTGCTGCGCGCATAAAAGATCCATTGTCGGGGCTTCCCCTATGTAAACATACAAGCAGACTAAAACACGCGCGTATATTGAGAGCGCCAATTTATAAACCAGCGAACTCTACCAAAACAAATGTCGATGAAGTATCCATTCAAAAACGCCTCTCTTTTATATGTAGACCGAGTCAATGTGCGATGAAAACTACATTGGCTTCACGTTGTTTCTCCTCCAACTAGAGACGTAGGGATTCTCCTGACGTTCATATTCAAATTAATGAGGACCGAAAATGATTGAGCACGGTGGTCCACGTTTTTTCACTTCCATAAATGTGCACGTCACTGACTGAGCTCGCGGTCACCGAATCTTGACGAAAAGATTTACGAGTTAGAAAGTGTGCCAATATGTTTTCATGTGTCTTTTTTATTTTATTTGGCGGCGTCGATATAGCTGGCCTTGTGTACTGTCTGACATCAATTCATACCTCCCTATATATCACATCAACATGAGCCTTATGTTGTTTTTGTTTATGGTCACCCGTTCGTGATGAGCAACGTGTCGGTGGAACCATTACACAGCAGCGGCTAATCTTGGGTGAGACAAACCCACTTTTTCTTTTTGCTGGGTCATCAATTTTTCTTTTAAGCTCGCGCAGCGGTAGAAGCGGTTTCGTTCAAGAACAGCGGTGGGTGGAAGAGAGACGTGAGATAAAAGGTGTCAAGACAAAAAGATGCAGTAGCTAACCACGCTGATATGTGTCTGAGTCCTTCACAGATGACGTAGCAGAAGCCAATGTGCGCATGCGTAAATTACAGGCGAGAAATCATAGTGCAAAATGCGTTACAGTGATATCAATCATTCATCTGCTACTGTCGGCGAGATTAAGTAATATCGATACTATCCGGATCGAAAGTCCTCTGGTAATTGGCTAATGTTAATGGAGACAAGGTAAGTAAAAAAGCGCGAAGATTCGACGATCATCCATTGGGATGCGGTTCATTGTTCAATATTTAGTTTCCTATCGATGGCCGAAATACTATTGATGGTATTGCTCATCCCTATTCTACTCAACATTTGTAAATATTTGATGTCTACTTCAACTTTTGATTTTGATTGATAAATTAAACGACTGTTATAATAAAAGGAACTGGAATTATTTCTTGAGAAAAACGATTTTCAATTAGTTCCTCTTCAAAAGGGGGGTTGCCCAACACTGCTTCCTGAGACCACAGCTGAAACGGGTTGTATACATTTTTCTAAAAATGGGTTGTAAATATTTTTCGAAGCTAAATTGTAAATATTTTCGGAAACTGGGTTGCACATGGTTAATCAAAACTGAATTATAAATATTTGCCACATCTTGTTGAGGTATGGACTGGATATTAATTTTTCGAAAATTTTAAAAATACAATGAAAATGAAATGTCCGATTCAGCGCCGGTTATATTACATAAAAAATACAGTATAATTGTATTTGCATGAAAATTTGCAATTTAATTTTCACGAATGCGATTTAGACGACAACAGCTTGAACAATCAATTGAATTATTCTCGTATTTCACGTAGATGTAAATTGATTGATGAACATAATTAGCATTTTTTTTTTTGTTCTTAAAAATCTGGCTTCCAACGATGAATCAAATTGTTTCATTGTTGGAAACCGGATATGCCGGATTCATCATCTTACCAATTTGCATCAGATTATTAAATTATTAAACTTATTAATAATTACTTTACTGACATTCTCAATTTGCGGTGGTAGTAATGATATGCGCAGAAAAATGTTGACGCGTTTGTAAGTTGCCAATATGCGCAAGCGACGGAAAATTATTTTATTTTATTTCCCTCGCGTCGCTATGGCAATATGTGAGGGGAAGGGGAATGGCAGCTGGTATAGCCAGGCTACCGGGGATCCACCCCTAAGCTCTGGACTTCCTAATGGAAGCTCAGGGGTGACGCATGTACCCCAGGCCACTGCCATCGCCATAAGATATCGATGGCAGTATCCAGGCTCGTAGAATGAACGAGAGCCTGCGCCGGGAATCGAACCCGGGACCGTCCGCTTCGTAGGATGTTGCCATACCCGCTGAGCCATCGGTACGTGCTAAATTGGCGTGTCCTTGTTAAGTTTTTTATGGCAGATGAATAAATAATATATCTGATTTTATGAAACAATGGTTTTTTAAGCTTAGGAAACAATGCTTTTTTAAGCTTAAGAAACAATGCTTCTTTTTTTCTAAAATTATTCACCGATTTTTTTGGAACGTCAGGATTTAGATTACGGACTTTCGTTCACAATGAATCGAGGTTTAAAGCCTATTTTATTATTGTAAAACGAACAGATAAGTTATACTAATGGGTTCAAAAATATAAACGCATGCTTGATCTGTTTGTACCCTTATAAAGATGGCTAATACATATTAGCCATCTTTATAAGTTGCTAGTGCTAGCTTAATTATTCGACAACAACGTAACAGGTGAAATTTTTAAGATTCTCTAAAAAAAACCTGTAGAAGTGCACGAATTAAGTCAAATGGCATCTTACACGAACAAAATGAAGATGATTCGTTTAGCAGCTGGGGTGGGGAGGGAGGGGGGCAAATTTCCGAAGCTAGTTCGAGATGCAATACACGCCCGACATCGAAATGCGTGTCAATATATTTTACGATGTGACAACAACGCCCAAGGCGCCCGGGACAATGAAAACTAATCCCAATTTACAGCTAGCCAGGCGAAATGGAAAATCGACGCGATCGCACTTGTTCATGCCGCCACGGATGTTTATTAATCTCGGCGACACCATATTTATAGAGGCCGTGGTGAAAGCGTCAGGGCAATGTACGATTCATATACCATTCGACCGTGTCTATCCATGTGACGACCATGATTTTCGTCTGGCTCTATGATTTATCAATAGGTGGCGCGCATAGTAATCTGGCAGGTAACAGCAGAAATATATTGAGTGATTTGTGTTTGTCCAAATTCGCAATTAGGAGCGCCGGAGAGAAGGAGAAAGAACATTGTAACATCATGTGAGATAAAGTTTAACACTCGAGATTGAGCGGTTCTTTAGCCGGATTATTCAAGAATAGGGTATTGAAAAGTAATAAATATACCCTGTGATCAGTGGCATTTTACATTTAGGCATTTAAAGCTTTCAAAATTATGGAAGCATCAATAAATTAGTATCATATTGTTGAAAGTACGCTGCTACGTCTACTACACATTACATCTGTGATTCGAGAGTTCTTACGCGTGAATTTCAACGCATATTATTTTTAATATTTTAATACGGTTTGCTAAGACTTTACAAAACATTTATTTAAAAAAGCCCTTACATCTTTAATTGGCAGCCAAAACTGATACGACATCTTCAAATTAAGAAAAAAAAAATTCTTTGTCGTACATTTTCCTGCTTCAAAAAAGATTTTTATATCATGCTTGCAATCATTTGTTGTGCATTTATGCACATCGATCACTAGCACTGCGAACACAGAGTTATCTTGCGACACCTAGCGACGAACAGTGCAAACGAGCGAGTAGGCCGCCATCTTTATTTTTTTGGCCTTGTCATCACCATTCTTCAATGACGATGCCTGTTTTTGCTATCTCGTGACGCATTTGTCATTGGCTGATGGCGGTGAAGTGTTTTCAGGCACAATCTTGCGCATGTCCCACTTTGTTAGATCACATTTTTGACCTAGCCGATAAGAGCCGATCGACGATCACTTGTGATGGCTGGGCGACGAAGCGAAGTCGAGGTTGGATTTCCTGATTGCCAGCGATTTGAAGGCCCATATCACGCAACAGAGAAACTGCGTTCCTGCCAGGAAGTAGAAACACAAGGCGAAGGAACCGGTAGCATCACGGAAATATCCTGTAAGGAGGGAGAAAAAAAGGTCTTAGATCCGCATTTGAAAATAATAAACGGTCAGATGTAACAAATTTGCCACCAATCCAAAATGGCGGCAAATTTATTAATTGCATTATCTGGTACTTCAACTGTGTGGAATAACCTCGTTTAAATATTGTTTTTTAACAGAGTTTTTTTGTCTTTTCGTCTAGATCAAGATAATGTTTTTTGTTTTACAATTATTGTCATCACTCGAAAAAAATAAGCATGTAGGAGCCGTTATATGAACAATGAGAGGGTAGGGTGTAACCTAGACTATTAGGGAACGGAGACGACAACATTAAACCATTCGTATGTACTACTAAAAAACGAATTTTATTTTCTACTGATTCTCGTTTTTCGTTTTTTAGTAGTACATACGAATGGTTTGATGTTGCCGTCTCCGTTTCCTAACACCCTACCCTCTCATTATTGTCATCACTGAAGCGAATATCTCAACTGCCGATTCTGTACTCTTCTAAGCGCTTTAGTATTTGCGGATTTTTGCAGTTTCTTGTAACAATTACTTGCAAATTGGCACGCGCACACTTTGGTATGAACAGGTTTTTGGAAAAAAATGTAATCACCTTCAAAGCTTTGAAAAACATCTGAACACCACAAAAGAAAAATGACACAGCAAATGCATACATCGCGTTATTCTCAAGGCCGAATTGGGATTCACATTATGACCTGACAAAACTATGCAAATATTTTGTTTGGCAGGCAATTTTCTAGTTGCCTGAAGTTATTCAAAAACTATCGATATTACTATTGTTAGTTTAATTAAAATGGCCACAACAAGGATTTACCAAACGTTCACGCAGGAGCTTCCACTAATATGCTTTATAATTTAATATACCAATAAAAAATAAATATTTACCAATCATTGGTCCAACTCCTAACGATATGAAGCTCTGGATGAATTGTGTAATAGACAGAGCAGAGCCTAATAGCCCCACGCCTACGCAATCTACTATGTTCACCATGGATAATCCAGTTACACCTGCAAGAAAATTAAGTAATTGTCAGGACAATCGAATCAAAATTCGAAGAATATAAGTCAACATCAAAATTACAACTCACCTCCAAAAAGTATTCCAGCAATTATGCCAACAATCATCATGGATGCAAAGGACGTCATAAATACAAGAACTGTGAAAAATTCAAAATAAATTGAAATAAAATATGATGCAGCAACTTGTAGGCTATGTCTTTTGATGTGTTTCATTTCTCTTTCATATGTCATGTCATTATGTCATGTGTTTCATTTGTGTTTCATAGTGTTTCAGTTGTCACTGCACATTTTTGAAGACAAGATTGTACAAAATAAATTTAGAAACTTTTTATGTCGAATATCAAATTTGCTTTCAAACATATGGGAATTTCTGTATTAAACACGTACTAAATATGTTCTGAATCTAGTAAATAAGAGAGCCCATTTTACAAATGATTGTAATATCGGCAACCCATTTAGGAACCTCAGGGACACCCGTGTTCAATTCCGAAATCTGATTCTCAGAAATCATTTTTACAGCATTTGTGAATTTCATGCATCGATTAATAAAAAAAATCATCTAGTACCGGAAGCGACAATCGACAATCCAGAAAGACTTGAAAAAGACATTCACTCACTGATGAGAAACCCTCCGTGCAGCGCCAGCAGGGCGATGTAGAAATAGTTAAGGTGCAGATGGAAGCGCTCGTACACGTACGGAGCAACAATCCTGCCAACCACTTCCGCTCCAGCCCGGATGGAGGCGATGGTGGCGACCTCAATGGCCGGAATGCCATTCTCCGTGCCCAGCGGTACCAGAAACACACTGGCGTAAACGGCGGCGATGAACCCAACCGAACCGGAAGCTACTAGCAGATACAAAATGGGCGTCTTGAGCAGATTAAAGTTGATAGATTTGAACGGTCCTCTGGCTAGACACTGGAACGGATCGTGGTGAACTTGACGGTTCTTTTTATCGGACTTGTCGTACTCGTCCTCTGACGACAAGTCAACGTCCTCGCCGTCCGTCATCAGAGGTGAGGGCGCCATCGTCGACGAGTGCATCAACGCCGCCACGTTCTCTATGCTGCTATACTGGGCATCGCAGGAGTTGGCTAACTTGTAGAGATCATGGGTGGACGAGAGTTTGACAACACTGCCGGTGATCACGCGATGTTCGCTGCCCATGAGTCTGTGCGCCTGCTCAACGTCCTCGTGTTTGGTAGCGTCAATGCCATTTCCGTTGCTCTTGACGCCATTTTCCTTTGTCTGGGTCTTGATGTTGGTGACGCCGTCAACGTTGGGCGACGGTCCGTCGATGGGCACTAGCACGAGGTGCCACTCGGCCGGCTGGAAGAGGGCGCCGCCGACGCAGATGTTGAGCGTGATGCCGCCGCAAATGAGCAGCACTCCTCGGAAGTCGATGGATTCGTTCAGCATGACCTGGATGATGGGGGTGAAGATGAGGCGGCCGACGGCGAAGCTGGCGAGGTTGATGCCGGTGGCCAGACCGTAGCGTGCCCGAAAGTATTGGCTGAGCACGATGAAACTGGAATTCGTTACCATTCCCAGGCCGGCCCCTTCGGGAAAAAAGTCACCCAAGATATTAGAAATTTCAGTCGAAGTTAAGAACAGCAATTATTTTTTATCATTCACTCCCATAACCCATTGATAGGACAGTCATTTTGCTAATTCACATTGTTCGGTAGGAATGGAACGGAAAAGTTCCATTCCTGTGAATGGTGTTCCTTTTTTGAGGAACCTTTTATTTCTGTTGGAACTGGAAGAGGAACTGGTTCCTATTTTTAGGAACTGGAATGGGGGTTCATTTTCTGTATACAGAGTTCCTTTTCCCGCAACCTTTAATTTTATACTTGTACAGTTGCCCAGAGTGTGTCGACTCCGAAAGAATTTTACAGCATCAAACATAAGGATTATAATCTGTTGAAAGCTTTTGTTTTGTGCCCGCAACCTTATGATTTAGTAATAAATCTGAAGTTGCTTCATGGTCTATTTACCTACGAAAATTCCATACGTGATGTAGAGGATTTCCACTCGGTAAACAAAGTAGCTTAGAATCATTCCAATTGATGTTAGCAAGCCACCGATAATAGTTGAAACACGCACTGAATAAGAAGCGATTAGCATGCTGTTGAACGGAGCTGCAAAAATAGAATATTTGAATTGTGGATAAATATTTGCAACTAGAAATAATTTCCGAAAATTCTAGTTCAATTATGCGTGGAGCCAAAGCATTTCCTGTAATAAACTCACCACCAAACATGGACACTGAGACGCAAAGAGAAGGGATCCACGAAGCGGTAGCCGTTGTTGTGCCCATTTCGGACATAAGATCCCCTAAAATTAATCCAAACGCAGTCAATGGAATGGCCAATACGGTTCCGGATAGTACCTGTACCATCAAAATTTCATATTAATTCCTTCGGTCGGGTAATTCATTCTGTTTACAGAAAATCTATTACATTAACTGCTTTATCCTAGGGCCTAAGTGGTTGAATGATAAATGACTGTCCCGGAACATCGACGGGATAGAACGTCTTGAACAAGTTCTGGTGCAGTACCGAAAGGGAGAGGCGAACAGAGTCAGACTTCATTTATGCTAGTTTGAAATGAGACGACATTAACAAACAATAGAGCATCGTACGCGTAGAGACCGTACAAAATGCAATCGAACAAAGAACAAGACTAAGAACACTTAGTGACACTTATCACATGAAACCTACCGTACATGATTTGATCACACTCACCGCTAACATACTTGTTAAGTGTGATCAAATCACTTAGGTTCCATGTGGTAAGTGTCCACAGTATTGTTTCTTGTTCGGTCGCATTTCGCACGGCCTCTACACGTACGATGCTCTATTGTTTTATTTCACCATAACAGAAATGTTATTTTATTCAAGAGAGCTATGCAGGCTCTGTTCGTCTTTCCACTTCGGTACTGCACCAGAATTTTTTTATACGCAATTGTACGTACACATGTAATACATGGGCATAAATTTTCACTATTTTTACGAGTTATTTTATTCTTACCAAATTATTTTAAAAAAAAACATAAATAAAGAAATGTTTAAAATAACAAATAAACTTTTATTTATTTTTAAGGGCCGCGAATTTGTAAATGACCGCGATTTGTGAGGCAATTTATTCATCAGTTACAGTTACAAATCACTGATGGTTAAATACCATAAGTTGTACCTGTAACTGAAGAATATAACTGCGTTTATTTCCATCGGTCATTTGAAATAAATGAAAGATTATCAATTATTATTTCGACATTCATCTTGGCTTGCTCCCGCGCTTTAGTTTCAAATAACTATTCGTTTAGACTAATTCAACATCCGAGAACGAACCCAGATAAAGATTTCGCTATTTTAGCTTAAAATCATTGCAGCAATAGCTGAGAGGGTAGTGATGGGAGAGCGGTACTTTCAACAAATAGTACATCGAAATAAAATATGGAAAACATTCCAGCTGCTAAATTTGTAACTCTTCAACAGAGTTGAAGACATGGAACATTACAATTTCTTAAATGATAAAATATTGACAAATATATCTTAAATAGAGAAGGACAAGGTCCGGTACAGCGCCGGGAATAAGACGAACAGGGTTTTGGCAAAACTCTCTCAATAAAACAGTAAAAAATACCTCATTAACAACAAAGGACTAGGCCTAGGTAGCAACGAAATTCTAATCCACTGTTCAGGTACGAACCGACAACTGCGAATGGTTAGGTCCCGCAACACAAAAATACGCAAAAATGTTGGAACTTCTCCATACCAAAACGAAAACGACCGCCGAAAACGTTTTCTGGGATTCTACTTTAACTCAGTTAGATAAGACTAGTTTTTGTGGGTCACCAACCCACGTCATTAGTTATTATTTAGTCAGAGCATGGCCGAAATACAAAGACAACCTGTAGCAAGAATGAACGAACTAGAATAAAAAAAATCCACAAGCGTTCAGCCTGTTGCACTTTCCATCGCTAGGGATCGCGCCAGAAAACGTTTTCGGCGGTGATAAGTGCGTTCGTTTTGGTATGGAGAAGTTCCAACATTTTTGCGTATTTTTGTGCTTGTGGGGGAATAATCATTCGCAGTTGTCGGCTCGTACCTGAACAGTGGATTAGTATTTCGTTGCTACCTAGGCCTAGTCCTTTGTTAATGAGGTATTGTTTAATGTTTCATTTAGAGAGTTTTGCCAAAACTCTGTTAGTCTCTTTCCAGGCGTTGTACCGGACCTTGTCCTTCTCGTTTTGTTTCGTAGACGTCCTAACTCAACTATTAATTTTATATCTTAAATAATTTAATATATGTATCTTACCGCTCCGGCGCACACGACCCATCCATAGCCGCCATCAGGTGGAACAAACTTGAAGCCTGGAGGCGGTGTCCTCTGCTTCTGTGCTCCCATGACTTATCCTGTTCCTGTTTATCCAACAACAAATGTGAAATTGAATCGCGATCTAAATAACTTTCTTTAAATTTTTCGTTTGTCAGTTTTGGAGTACATTAGTTTGATAGCTGAAAAAGGCATTTACAGAACCGACGCGAAATTAATTGTATAAAATTTTAACGAAACCAAGTAACCAAAATTACCTAATAGTGTTATGCGTTAGTTATTTCCGTGTAATAAACCAGATCACTGTGAATCACTACATTTTTTCAAACTTTAACGTCTGACATTGCGCTTGCAGAAAGGCCGTTCAAACAAATGTGGGAAATGATAACTGGTCGTATCTAGTTATAGATAGCAAACACCAAAAACAAAAGAATAAAAATGAATTTTCATGATCTATAGCAAACGTTCAATTCAAGGATAGCAGAATTATCGCCTAGGGTTTAAGCCCTATTTGTGTTGTATTTAATGTTAACATAATTTTTTTATCTATTGGTTTGAACAATATGACGCTATTGATTTAGTTGGAGAGTTCATGTACATGCTTATAGATCTTTGATTGTGAAATTGTATCAATTTATTAGATTAGTTGGCGGATCTCCATAACTACAAGGTGTCTAAATTATGTTACCATGTATGCTTTTTTTCTAACAATAAATTTGAATCAAATATCCCATTGATACGTAGTAACGTAATAAATATTGTTACGTAATTTATCGGCTTTGACGTGTAAAAATTAATTGTATTACAGTCATTGATCAACATTTTATAGAGATTAATTACATTCGGATCATGTAAATATCAAAAAACTAATAAGTATTTAGGAGCCGTTTTAAGAACAATGAAAATGAGAAAGTGTAACCTAGACCATTAAGGAAACGTTACGGCAACTTTTAAACGCTTAGTAATTACGAGAAAACGAACTTAGACGAAAAAACGGCGAGATAAACAGATAATACGATTTACTGAGGATGTTTGTTGTAAATGGTACAAAGATTGTTTACAGGTAAATACATACATACATACAAGTAATCAGTTGACGACGTTTGTGGGCCGCGAATGAGAAAACCTTGTCTTTCCTAAACGTACGTTTAGGAAAGACAAGTTTTTCTCATATTTGTATTCTGCTTATTCAGCAGACGATATTGGGACGTAGCCAGGGACGTAACCATAATGCAACACCATTTATCTTCCGGGATTCAAAACTCCATGATACTAGGTAGCCGTTTGCAAAATTTCAAACGAATCGGTACAATATTATAGAAAATATAACGACATTTTGTAGGCGCATGTTTTTTCCGAGCAACCCTGTACAGCATCGACTAGTGTATAAATATGAATGTACACGTAGTTCCAATCCTTTCATCAGTGCAAGATTGAAAGATCAACTTTGTGATCAAGCTATCTGACAGACACTGACAGATTAACCGCAAAGAACTTTGCTCGTTCAATTTAAAACTTATATGTATATCGATGTTAAACTTTGGGGCAATTGAAAATATGTGACGAACGAGATGATGCCACCCTGCCTAATGCAACTGATCTACTCTTATAAAAAAACAACTTTGTAAGGTCATTGGAAACAAATACAATTTTCTGTATTGCAATCACTTTTTTCTTTTAAACGGATAATTACATCTTTTGGGCGAATACAATTCAATAAAAATAATTTGCAATCAAATAGTTACGTCTACGCGCGTTTTTACTTTATTTTTGTTTGAAGCAACTTACATCATTATTAAAGTGGCTATCACACTATACTTGTATAATTTTATTGCATATTTAACATTTTTACACAACAAAATTTAATACATCAGTCATCATTATTAAACATCTGAACAATTGTGTGTTATTTATATACTTGTAGCGTGATCTATACACGTTGTTGGCATATTGACAACATGTACACTGCGCGTTGTACCAACACCCTGTACAATAGACAGAAATGACTTTTTGATAGATATGTTGTACGAAATTGAAGTGGACCGGTTCCTCGTGCCAACCCTTATCTTACAAAATGTTTCATCAGCTGCCAGCACGTTTTGTAGCGGCCAATAGCCGCTATTTATCTCTGTTCAATGTCACAGCGAATTGAACCCAACACATGCTCACTTCGAGATTACATCACTAGGTCTGTTTGTGGTTATTGTACTATGCGTTGGCTCCAGCTTAGCAATTTAATCCCTGCATTTGGTACTTTGTACAATAATTTACGTGATTGTCATTGCACATAGTGGACGTAAACGTATAAGCATTTGAGAATAAAAAAGATTTACCTTTCGAATTATTCGAATGATACCGAATGGAATAAAAAAAATATTTTAACGCTTTGCAACAAAAAAATACAAAAGCGTGTATTTCTATTTATAAAATAAATTTACCTGTACAAGCATAAAAATATTGGAATTATAAATATACATGTAGCTGTAAATACAAATGCGTGTTTCAGCCATTTTACAGAGTATAAAATTAATGCCAAACGTCCGTCTTCATGAATTACTATTTGAACACTACGTGTACCTGCACAAAAAAAATTGTTTGAAACAATACTAGCATGACTTGATTCAAATCGGAAAGTTTAAAAATATTTACAAATTATTTTTAATGGTTTTATTAAACATTAAATGCAATGTAACAAAAGGACTTTAATTTATTTAAGTGCTTCGTAACGCAGCAATTTAAGCATTTAAATGAATTAAAGTTTAATTGTTTAACTATTAACTCGACAGTCCTCTCGGCGTGGTCCTGCGCTTATACAAATTAATGGCACATGGCTAATCTATTTCAACTGTAATCTACACCTTTATAAAATGCATCCAAGCCACAGGAGGTTTTACCACACTTCTGCCACACTTTAAGTCAAATCTTGCCTCGAAAAAAAAATACTAATAAAAAGTCAAAATCCAACTAGGCCAGGCCAGCGTATTTGGACTCTGGAGCTCTTGTGCCAAAATATCAGATCTTGTAAATCGAAAAATTAACATGCGAGTCTGACGTTGGTGTGCGCTTAGGATTTGATAAGAGCACACACAAAGGATTTCTTGTTTCTTAAATAGCGGTCGATTCGTCTTTCCATGTACACACACACAAGTCTGCTCCGCTAACCTCTTGAGCTCACTCAATATATTTTGCATAACGTCGACGCGGCCAGCGTTTCGAAAAAACACGTGTTTGGTCACGACTTTGGCAGTTGGCCTACTAGGTGACGAACGATCTTCGCTTGGCCGGAGGTTGGCAAGCCCACACCGCGAAGCACACAAACTGGATGCCGGCCAGGATGTAGAAGCAAACGTTGAAGGCTCCCACCACATCCTTAATCAGTCCTGAAACGAAACGAAAAATGCGTTTAGCGCAACACTAAATAATTTAATTCATATATTCTTGGAGGGAGCGAAAATAATTGTTTGTCTTTTCGACCTTGATTCATCTTTGACATCTTTATTCATCCAACGAGCCATTTATTCCATAAACCATCAATGGTTTGAACTGATTCGGGGGGGAAACTCAAAGCTTTTCGATCTATAAGCTGACACATTAACAAAAATCTAGAACTTATTTTTGGACGATATTGATACTGCAAAGCTGATAGTGCAAAATTCAAGTCGATAAAGCCAATTTCAAAAATGCCATCAAAAATTATTAAACCCTATGGCAAAAATAGGATACTTCGATTGTAAGTGCATTAAAAATCGAAAAAAGGAACCCTGATGAGATATACCTATGATTGGTCCGATTCCTAGATTAAGCACCCCCTGTAGCAGCTTGGTCAGCGCAATGATGGCCGACAACCGACCGTGTCCAACGCTGTCCACGTACACCAACATGATGAGTCCTGCGTTGAAATCACAGCGATGTTTGATAAGTTTTCACAACGAGGAATCTCAATGTCATGCACTGAACGGAAACAACAATTAGTGCCATATTTTTTACCTGTGTAGCCTCCGCCCACTAATCCAGACAAAAGAGTAACAGCCACATAGGGGCCGAAAGCTGTCATGTAAGTGAACACTGCGAATAAATAAACAACAATTATAAAGTAACCGGTAAACGCAACATTAAAAGTAATATTGTCAATCTGATATTTTTAAATTCAAACACAGATGTTTGTTGAGCATAAAAAGTCACACTTTTAGTCACTTAAATCTGAAAAGGTCAGTCGATCTGTTAAATTGTACATACGTATAGTATGTTCAGCGGGAAGAGTTGGATCGAGTGGCAATGTTAATGTCAACAGATATTTTGCACTGCTGTGTATACGCTCGTAAACTATCTCTATCAGAGATGTCTGACAGTAATAAAAAAATTTAATAGTTCTGTTTTCCATTGAGTAATTTATTTTATTTATTGCGCCATCTTAAAAAACACTTTCATTTATACGTACGCAAAAATATCGGAATGTCCAGCCATAAGTAAATAATTTACGCGATAAAAATAACATTATTGTATAGATTGATGTAGGAGCCGTTGGAGATTAATATATAAAAAGGTGTAGTAGTTTTCGACCAGAGAAAACGGGAAACGGCAACTTCTTGGATAATGTTTATTTATCGGTGAACATTTACTACA
>JAUJYS010000618.1:0-21758 GCA_033995665.1 Melogona broelemanni
TTTTTCCAAATAATACAACATTAATGCAACTCCTAAACGAAAAATAAAACCACAAAGGGCAATCAAATAATAATTCAATCATAATCAAATAATAATATAAGCCCGAACTATTTTCCTTATAGTCAATGTTTAATTAAACAATTAAAACAATATTGATTGTATTTACGGTTAATTTATACAAATAAATTTTATTTCAGAAAACAAATTCATTTTCCAAACAAAATATCATTTGTAAATATATTTGGTGATATTAAAGCTGAGAATTACACATTTTCTCAAGTAGTGCTGCTGGAGCGCGCTTATACAAGCAGTAACAAGTTGCGATCCACTAATGTCGAAAGAAAAAGAGATCTGGAAATCGGCATAATCTGAATTTCTATATTTTCCCCTCACCTGAACGCGCTGGGGGATTTGATACTCCCCAGAGATTTCGCTATCATATTTTTTTTTTCCAATTTCGCCCAGACGAGTCGTTACAAAATTTTCCAATGACGTTCGAAAAATGTAGTTTTCCCGTTTTCCCTCCCACTCCAGCAATGATGGTGGTCGGGACGAGCGCTATTTCGTGGCGCACCTACTATGGGGGTGGGGAAATTTGAGAGAAGACGCCATCAGATGCGAGCGCCTGCTGAATGGAGGCGGAATGGACACGAAAGTATTTTGTCGTTTAATTTTCTCACAACATCGAACAGAATATTATCGATACGCGGCCTACCGCGGTCGCGAGTCAATTCGCATTTTTTCGCTGAAGTGGTCGCGGCAACAACCCCCGCCAACATATATATATTTTTTCAATTTGTTTACAAACATTTTGAGGAAGGAGGAGGAGGGTTCGACGATCGACATCATAGCCGGCCTTATCAACACATGATGCCCGCGCACGAGAGTATATACATGACGCATTGGATACGTGAACATGCGCGTGCCTTTTATGTATAAACCATTGAGTGTACGATCGGTGTATACGGTCGGTAAGCATCGTTCATAAATATCGACAACCATATGTGCCTCGTCTATATCAGAAAAATGTACTGGTCTAGACGTAGATACGCCTAAGTATGAGCTCGAACATGGCAATCACTGAAATAATGAAAATCCTTTTAGCTCAGTAAGAACATTGTAAATTTACCTTCAGACGTGGATACAGAGTTTTTAGCAATCTGTTCAACGAAAAATTTGAGCGATGACGATAACTAATCTCGCGTCTCTCAAAGCACTTTTTTACGGTTAACCAGCATGAACAATTATAGTGCCGTGTGCCTTTCTAATAGTGTATGGTTTCTGAGAAATCGTTTTCTCCGAACGACATCCTTTCTACTACTATGCACCGTATAGCATCCATAGTACATTTTTAAAAATTCCAAACGAAATGCCCGATATGGATTGAGATTGAGAAATAACTACCGGTAAAAGATTTAAAGCTATTTTGCAAGTTTCACTTTAATAGTTGTTGAGATTTACTTTACTTTTATTTTGTTGTGAGAATTTATCAGAATATATTATATTAAGTTATAGTACGGTGCACTTTTGAAACAAACACAAGAAAATTTAAAAATGGTTTCTTCGCAGTCTTTCAAAAAGCAATCACTTGACTTGTGAGTGCCGTCACCGATAAAATTACTTATCCGCGAAACGGTATATTTGTAGTTACGCAAACATTCGTTCTTAAAAATGAAAAAAAAAACTGATTTACAATTTATTTTCATATAAAAGATAAAGAAAACCAAAGTTTAGCCGAAAGCGTACCGAGATGGCAGTGCCATGGCAACCAAGTCACCGGACGAATCCCCACTAAGATATTCTCATCACAAGACCGGATCGGTGGGGGAACGTCTGTTCAAGTGAACACTTAATTGATTTTTTTGCCACAATGCATTAACAATACAAACAGAAGAAGAAAAAATTGTGCCTGCTCAGACTCTAGGCGTTATCTTGATAGGTTAGTCTCCCCGCATTTCCATTTTTTCTTTCTTTCGGCACCAGCCTACTCTCTCCGATGCAACGGAAATTTATTTTGCAAAACTAGTTTTTTTCTTCTGAATTTATAATCAGATGCACGACGCCTTGTTTCGAATTTTAAATGCACGCGCGGAATGTACGTGTACTGTACATGTACAATAGTAACCACAAAAAGAAACCATAATCTCACTGGCTGTTGGTATAGTTCGCATTTAGAGTAAACAACCCAACAAATTTAAAGGCGGTTCTACAGTTGCGCATAGAGAAAGTTCACGTGCACTCTGCAGGCTGCTGGAATTCTTGTTCAAACATTTTTTTTTACAGAAATTTAGTTTTGCTTGCAGAAATATCTACGCATAATACCGATAATTCTAAGGAACCATTGCCTCATTTACCGTTGAATTTACTTATTATAAAAGTCAGAAAACCATAAATGGTGCAAGTAAAATGTATAAAAGATATTTTGAATGTTCTATTGAACCCTTAACCACAACTGAGTTTTCAAGTTGATTAAAATGGCAATGGTGTTAGACTAGCGATATTTGATGTACTGAACATACAAGGGTCTGAAAAGAGGCTTCTAAAAACCGGCACACTTTTGAGGAAAGCTAACACACGTCAGCCCTGTGTCTGTGACTGGAAATAAAAGAAGCCATTAAAATTCTGACCACAGCTTTGACGCAACGAAACCAAAGCGACAAAAACGTCTGGGATGCTAGGGAGGGGTGAACAAGGAAGGAGAGGGGAGAGGACGCCGCTTTTTGTTCGAATAAACGACGTTGTTGTGCCAGGCAGCTAAAGATTATAGGTTGCTGGATGTGCGGGGAATGCTAAAGTGGAGGGTGAACAGCCGTTTATAGGAAATAGTCAGACTGCCAGTCGTGGCCAGCTTTCGAAAAACGGCTGAACATTTCTGTTTGATAGAAAAGCGTTGGACACGTAATCAAACGAATTCAAGCCTTCGGAAAAACATTGAAAACGTATCCTAAGAGGGAAAACAATGACGGTTGCAACCTTCGAAAAGCGGCTGAACGTTTTCATTCAAATTAAAAATGAAATTTGGTAAGAATAAAAATATCAATCCCCAAAGTGTGAGATGTTTTCGGTTGAGAGGACAAATAATACCTACCGTTGAAAAGAATTATCACGATTTAATATAACAAAACGCTGAACAGAAAAATGAAACTGCCATAATGCAAGCAGACGGCGGAAATTCTGTTTTTAAATTCGATTCGAGTGTTTTGCGACGTGTCATTTCCATCGTCTTGCAACGAGCCAGACGGATGATATAGGCACAGGATAGAATCCAGGCTAACAAGTAGTAAAGTAAAGTACGGTAGTTATAACGAAGTTACTTCGCTTGAGAACTTGTTATCCGCATTCTCTTATCCTAACTAAATATTTCCGTAACTAAACCTCATATTTAATTCATTAGTATGATGATAAAAAAAACATGCGAAAACTCTGGTTATAAACGTCACAGGCTTTCACATCGAGGATAATACAGGTCTGTATACCTACTGCATATGTAATGTATATGTATATATTCACATATTGCCTAAGCAATACGATGTGTATGTAATCTCCAGCAGTGATATTCACTGTAGCGAGGGGAATTTCCCTTACTAGCACAAATGCTTCGTCGTGAGTTGGCACCATGGTGAAGCGATTGTACTCAGTACTTGCACAACGAAAATTAAACGCTATTCCCTCAAGCGGTAATTGAATATTCTTTACATTGCACTTCAAGAACTAAATGGTAAGCTACCATTGTTTGGAGAAAAAAATCAAACTGTGCAGATACGGCGCACGAGAAAATGCAATGATAAAAAAGATAAAGTGGCAATGATAAAAAATACGATATAAAAAACACCGGATCCCGTTTCGCCGTTTATTTAAACTAAAACAGTAGCTCTTTTTCGAAAAATAGTCAAAAATATCGGAAGTGAAATATTTGAGAAAGGTTTTCTCGATAAGTTGGTAGTAAGTTAGGTGGTGAAATAAATCTGATATTGTACCTGTGATGTGCTCTCATTTAGGTGATAAAAAATGAATAAAAATATAAAATGACATGCAAAACAGACAACTGAAAGAAACTACAAATTGCCAAGATTTTTGGAAATAATTAGGCAATGCCATTGTTAAAAACAATGAACATTAAACAAATTGGATATATCTGCTATATTATTTAGTAAAATAAAACTTGTGACGATAACCAACCAAATCGATGTAATCATTTGTTGCCCCCGCTACAACTAAAACTTTTCCCCTGGATTATTGCTTTTTCGCAAGCACCCGAACCATTCAATTAATAAATTTCAAAGCCAATATTTAAATGAAAACGTCAGACACCTTCCTCAGAGAAAAACGTCGTTCTCGAAGCAACCACGCACGTAACTACTACACAAAAGAGCTTCGAACAAAGAACGACAAGATACTGACAAGCACCACAAAAAAAAAGTCTTCCGACGCTATACAAACTATTCGAAGAGAGAAGCTCCACCGGCCCGCTTTTTTATTTAGAAGAAGAACCTGATCGAAAATCTTGTTCAAGGACGGTGGAAGCCATTGTCTACTACGAGTCTCCAAATACTGAAGCTGTTTTGTTCCAATCTCTCTCTCTTCTCTCATCTCTTTACCGAAAGAGAATAGGCCTAAAAGTGTGTCATTTTCACTGCAGGAGACTAACAGCACCACTTGACAGGGTATATACAGTATACACGCGGGAAAAAGCCGCAAAAACTCTTTCTACGCAAAGTCTCATTTGGCTTTCTCTGGACGCCAAGAATGGGAAAAGTGGCTTTCGAAAAGGGGACAGAAAAAATCAAGTACGTGCTTTCATTTAGTTTTAGTCTTGTATGTAACACATACTAAGAAATGTCTATCTTAGAAAAAATGTCTCCTGGACGCACTCTTTTTTACTGGCAAAATAGTTAAATGTGGGTAAAAGTTTTTCTTGTCGTCAACTACATTTTAATTGCTTTTCCTTCGCTGTACACTTGATGTTGAATTATCATGTGACCCAATACTTCAGATGTGACGTTGTTCAATGGAAGCTGCATGTTTAACTGACTTGGCAACTATTTAAAGCCAAAGTCATTCAGGAATCCTATTATGGGAAATATGTTTGTGTGTAGTTGAAATATATTTAGAAATACGAATTTTCATTGATTCTTGTTGAAAATCCATAGTTGACAATAGCAAGCAATTCCACCTATCTGTATGTCAAAGTGACACTTCAAAACAACTGTTCGACAACTGTTTCGGAACTGTTTATGAACTGTTCGGCAAAAACACACTAACGACACTCGCCTTCTCTGTGCTTTTCCACTATTTTGTTTACTTAACATGCTGTTTTTTTTTCTAATGTATAAAATGGAACTATATGTCGCGGCCATTTTTTTAGTCCTCGTCTTACAATCTCGGACATAATAAGCGAAATCGGTCTCTCGTCGCCGACTTTCTTCGGCGGTCACGCTGACCGGCAATTTATTATACAAACACAACAAGCTATGCCACGAAAGTGGAAACATGGCCGCTGCTTCAGCATTCTTATTCATGAGTGCGTCCTCCGCTGGCAAGCACTGCGCTTAATGTTTCCACCGCTATAGCCCACCATTGTGTCCGTGGTCCGACTAGACCTCTCTTCACTCAGCCCATCATCACAATAGATAGAAAAGCGCAGCACCAACAAAAAAAGTACACGAAAAGCCGACAACTAAGAATATAATATATAAAAGGAAGAAGAAAAAAATAGCGTAAGGAACAAGGACGAATTTCTGTTTCGCATTACAACGTAACACGTCGTGATGTATACTAACGACAAACTGCTTTGTCGACGCCAAGGTACGTGTTGAATGAAGAAATCAAATATATTTGTGTCATTCCCAACGTAGAAGACAATCCTAAACAATTACTCGTACAACTAAATGAACATTGAACAAATCTTGGTATGGGAAGAATTTGATGAGAATGATGAGAATTTCCATGTTTCTAGTTTGTAGAGTTGCAGATTCACAAAAATATAATATGCTAAACAAGAAAAAATATATTTCATTACAATATAGCCACATTCGTTCAGTTTTCAGGTAATAAAACTGATTCAGAGGTGTGCTACAAGCATTGGTGGATATAAAGAGATCCTATACATTTGACACACAGTCATGAAAAGTTATAACTCTTCTTGGATGTGAATGACTGCTGCTGAAAAGCGCTCTCAGAATAAAGCTGGACATATACGATTTTAGTTTCTCGTTCTTTTTTTGTGTGTATGTGACGCAATTCTCGTCGCTTTGTTCGGGACAGACAAATTGTTTATTTTCTTGTGTAGGGTCTGTGAGCTAGTGTGGATGTGCGTTCATGTGTGTTGCAGTTGGTTTTGGACGAGAGATCCTCTAAGAGCTCTTCACTTCTGTTTGTCCTCAAGTCGCCTCCACCCGCACATCATCCCACCTCCCCTCTCCCTCGATTCATCATTTCGTCTTAAGATCGAGGTGATATTCGTTTAATGCAATATTGCATGGTTGCCAGGGTGACATCTAGTGAGCGAGAAGTGAAAGTGAGGAACCTAGCGCAAAGGGGGAGCTGTGAAGTGACGAAGGAATACTTTAGCCACAGAAAGTTTGACGAGATCGTTCAGTAATCGTCTTGTGCCAATATCAAGTTGATTTCATAGTTTCGTAATGCACTCTACTAGCAGGAAGGACCGACCTCGAAGTTTTAGCAGCTGTTCCATTCAAACCAAGACAAGATTTAAGATTTCTAGATTCGCTTGAATCTAGAAATCTTAAATCTTGTCTTGAAAAGACAAAAGACAATTTTTTCTTATCTAGATTTGCTTCACCATTTAAATATGGCACACCCAAGCATTTAAAATTAATACTTTTCTTAAAAAGAGTTTCACATCGATACCTCAAAAACTGGTTTATTATTATGTTTTAAAAACCTGGAAATTAATGTATTTTTAATAGAAATAATAAAAGATTGCCTTGAGATGCAAAGTAACTGACAAAAGAAAGATTACCCAACAATTTGTATTAGACGCAAAATCCGAACATGTAAAATCCAAATAAGTACATTAAAATTTAAGATAGCTGTCAAAGGTTATAAAGAACGCTCGGATGTTGCCAAATGCTAAAAATTCAGTGGAGATCATCTTCGACACTGTACGTGACGTATCTCCTGGCATGATCGCCCGTCTACATTGGGCAACGCTAGCAGACAATGGCAAAATCTTTCCATTGCGACGGCCATTTTGAATTCACCACGTCGTACATGCGGTAAGATCAAGCGTGCGTACCAAAGACACGTGTCGCATGCCTGGCATTAATTGAATCGTTAATATATTTTTTTTTTGCATCCTCGGTGGGCCACGCGGTGGCGCCACCTGCCCATTCGCATTGCCTTGTTGAGGCCTGCCGCTCGCCACACACATACACACACACACACACCTTAATTCCTATTAAGACGAGGCGATTAACCGACAGATCGTTGGCGCGCCCTCCATCCAAGACGGCGGGTGCCAATCCCCGCTAACTCCCGCCGCGCCGCAAACGGCATCTCATTTGCATAAACAATCGCTTACGGTTAGCCGAGGCGCGAGCCGGCGACATTCCTCCGGTCGCGCGTTCCATACACATACACGCTCTGCTCTGCTCGCCTAGTCTCGTAACGAGGACAATTGCAGACGCTGGAGAGACACACACACGTACATACGAGCGTACACACACGCTCTATATTCCGGCAGTCTAAAAAACATTCCTTCTGTCAACCTTTTCCCCGACCCCCGGCCTCCCACTAATTCTTCGCTTCCTTTTCGCCGTCTCTCCAAGAAAACGGTCGTCCATACAAAGAGATGCAAGATTGGAGCCCAGAAAAGACAATCGCTTGCATGCATGCGCACACGTCAGTAAAATTATTCCTACGGCCGTCAAACACGTTTTCTTCATCGATAAAAGTTGGACACAAGTCTGTCACTTTTATGATTTTTTGCCTTTATACAAATAGTAATTAACGAAAAGCATCCGGCGTCTACCTAATACGTATCTTTGCAACGTAAAAACGGACGGGAGTCGCGAATTGCACTTTCAAAGTCTGGAGCAAGCAAAACGAGATTCAAATTAAGATTTCGCCAGACAGTTTTCAGTGGTGGCATATTATTAGAGATCCACCACACTTTACTAGCTAAACCAATCTCCTTCCCCCAGACTGGATGCGTCTTTCTTGACGGGAGAGAGCAAGATTAGCGTTTCGGTGCACGCAAGGATTCGTACCACGGATATCTCAATCACTGTTTTCAATGGACAATCGATGCCGTCCTTGGTTTGCAATGTCAGATGTCTTTTTATGTTATTGCTTCCACCCTATCTGAAACGTCACTATTTGTGCGTAATAAAATTCAGTTTGCCACAAAAAGAGCGTGCAATTCGAAATACGAATAAATCATTGGCGCGTTAAAATCAATTCCGTTCCAAGATAGAAAAAAACATACGAAAGAAAACTGTCTTACCTGACGTAGGCTAGAAATGACATCAACGAGAGGGCGCAAGCGAGCACGTCAGCCCGACCCACAATTCCGGAAACCTGAAAGTATATCGAATACAATCGTCAGCAAAATCAGTACCCAGATAGCTTAATTAAACCAGTCCCGCTTTCGTCACGATTTATTTCCCACCCCCCTCCGCCATAAAGTCACGACGACGAACGAGCCCTAATATGCCAGCTCGCTTATTCTGCCACGCGAATCGGCATTTAACCCCTCTTTAATTCGAACGACACAACAGTCATGTTTGAGTGGACCACAGGGATTGGAACCCTCGTAGTCGTACTAGGCAAACGGGGAATGCTCATTAACGTAAATAATAAATTCGCATATTTCTGTTAATGAGCATTCCGGTAGTTTATAGTTATTCATAAATTCTGCTAATGGTGTCTAGCGCAAATTCGTGGTTTATACGAGCGCAATTAGCCACAACCATTCAACACTGCAGCAGCAAGAGATGCTTTCGACGTGTGAACGAATTTAGGAGTGTTAAAAACAAAAATTAAATTTATCGTATTACTCGGAAACTTGCATAAGGATAAGATGCACGCAGTGCAAAGAATTGTTGCAATGGCGCTTCATATTTACCTATTTGTTTATCTATTATGGCTTTTAGCTTTTTATACACTCAGTATTGTAATTGGCGACGCCCCCCCACCAGCAACGCGCATTACGATTACATGTTAACGAAAAAAGTCCTCCGATAGTGATTAGCTCATTACGACGACAGCGCCACCAGTATCGTTACTGTACACCACGGTTAATTCACTTAAAGGTTAACTTTGTCAATATTTGACGTTGGCTGGCGCTTCCAGGAAGAAATCTTATTAACTTGCCCATTTTTTTTAGATTTAAGATTCATAATGATCTATATAGCATTCTCGAGATTCTTTATCAGTCTTTCGTTCATGGAAAAAATACTGCCAAACGAAGTTACCGGTTTCAATTATTTATTTGCGTAATCTTAATTTTCAATTAATGATCGTGCAAAATCAGTGGATCGACCCCCTTTCTTGATTATAGTTCCGTCAGTTTCAATTAAGGTTCATAGCTGCAACGTTATCCAATTTCTAATATACACCGGATAAGTTATATAAGAAAGTGTATTAAACTCTCTTTCTCCTCCTTCTTCTCCTCCTCCTCCTCCTCCTCCCGTTAGCGGCACGGGTGGAATTTTTTACCAGCTCGCTTTTACATATTAAGGAAAATTAATATGCGCATCGCAACATTTTCTATGCCGGAGGACCGGCAAGGCTTTCGTGCAGTAGAAAACTTGTCTATACCCTCATGAGATCACTGGCAAATATACCGTTCACGTTTAGCAATATGGACGCACCGGATTATCATGTAAGAGTTAAAGGATAATAATATTTTTCGGATCCATAAATAACGTTCAAAATTACTCATTAAGCACAAAACGTAGTCGAATTTATTTACATACATAGTAGTACATAGTGACAGTATTTTTGACAACGATGAACATTTGCAGCTCGTTTTGGAAATTTTATTTATATTTCGAAACTTCTTTGGATTACAGGGAGTCGGTCAGTAGATGGTCCACTAGCATTAAGCTTTTGAGATTACATCGTTCTGTAGAAATGTATAGGAGATTACCAGCAGTGCTGCAAATAAAAATCCCGACGAGACGTAACTTAATACGGTGCGGACGGTCCCTGGTTCGATTCCCGGCAGAAACTCTCGCTTATTCGACGAGCCTCGGTAATGGTGTCACCCCTGAGTTTCCATTAGGGAGTCCATAGGGGTGAATCCTTCAGCCTGGCTATACCAGCTACCATTCCCCTTCCCTTCCCCTCACATATCTCCATATCTAAAACAAAAAAAACTAAGATAGAGATTTGACCAGTGGCTCGCCTAATAAACTGAACATTAACCAACGGCGAACTGTAAGTCTCATGAATATCAGTAGTTTATGCTAACACTATGGTGGCGACTATTGGGTCGCAGTAACCTTTTTGTGACAGATCAAGGATCAGAGACGGTGAGCAGAAGCGGAAGAGCTAACATGGTACCAGCGCTGACACTCAGCGTCGTCGGCTGCCTTGAGTTCCTCCTAATTGGCTGATATGTATATCGGCAGCGTCTAGCGACAGTTGCGAGACCCTGCGGGCGCCGGTTCACGCCGTCACTGCCGAATCTAATTTGGGCTCGAAAATTAATTCGTCTCTCACTAATTATTATCGCCGGGCTCCACTCCTCTGTAGAGACGAACGCGTTTTCATAATTTATTTATGATAGTCAATAATTTGCATATTCTTGGACGAGATTTGCTAGCTTCGACGATCGAGGAAAAGGGTTTGCAGATTCGTCATCGTCAGACCTGCCTCCACTAGACAGGAACACCCAAAATGCTTAAAGGAAAAAGTAGAAATTGGAATTGTGGCATAAAGACAATTAATTCAAAATCGTGTGTTTCATTTCAAGTATTAATGAGGATTTTGTAAATGCAAGTGATTATCACAAACAAACAAAAACATTTTTGACATGTGCTCAGGGTGTAAATTAAAAAAAATATAGTATTATTGCTTTTTTAAATATCTGAAATATATTAATCCATTATTTTCAAAGATTGTGCGCACATGACAATTCATTATTCGTTTGAAATATCTATGCACAAAATTACTCTTTTTTCTTTATATAATTATTCTCATTATTTTCATTATTTACAAAAGATATTTTTTGTCTAGGAACAACAAAAAAATTAAAACTTCTTTAAAGCCACAACACTGATTTCTCCGCAGCCATACCGAGTACACTGCGTGTCAATTTCAGAAAATTTGCCGTTGACAGCCCGAAATATAGGTTCGCCCACCTATCCACCACCCACAAACTGCGAGTCGAAAAATTATTTCGATCCACGTCATTTATTTAAACTGACGACGCCATGTTTATAAATTGCTAATTAGATCTCCAGGGGAAAAATACAAATGCACCCACGCTGCTATCACTACAATCACAACATGTAATAGGCAAACTGAATTCCATTTCCTAGCAACCAAAAAAAGGATTAGCGTCTGTAAATTAGCCGTACTCGTCGGCTTGGCAATTTCGTGGGGTAAATATTTCCCGGAACGCTGAGCAGCATTTGGTTCGAAATGCCTGCCCACCATGAGACCTAGTTTGCGTCCAGTTGAAAAATTGATTTTTCTAAATTACTAAACGTAGTTTAATTAAATAGAACGGGTAAAAAAACTATATAACAAAGAATTTTAGACGTACAAAAGAAAAATATTACACAGAAAAATAATTTCGGAAACATTTGTTATGCTTAAAATTGATTTAATAACCAAAATTCTAATCTCTCGAAAGATCCAAAAAAGTGCAATTGCTACATGTACATCGGAAAAAATCCTTTATGCACGAGTAACTATTCTTATGCAACAAAATTAAATCAAATTGCTTAATTAACGATACGAAGTTACGTTGTCGCCGAGTATTTTGCTTCCCAAAAATTATCCGCACATATTTTTCGAACATCAATATGGTCGCGCCCGTCAGACGCCGTCAACCGCGCGTTCTAAACAGCGTGAAATCGACGATTCTAATCTGAAACGACAGCGTCAACAAGTTGACAGCGCAACCTCACTGTCTGCCGATGGTAATCAGCGAGCCCGACTCGCTGATGCCGACAATCGGCCACGCTACGACCATGGCAAATGAGTCGGCGACCAAGAAGAGGCGTAACCCAAATCCATAACCCACGCTCATAGTTAGTGTCTAATTAGAGGTGCACTGACGCCGGCGATACTACGCTAACCACGATAAACGAGTTGTAACGTACTGCATGTAGCATGAAGCAACATTAAATGATACCCATTTTCAAACTCACCGCTTCCGTGTGAATGGGATGCGCGGCCATCAAGAGACTGGAAAGTAGGGTCACGTGATTAGGCCAGCGTAAATGATGACTTAGCAGATTGGCGAACAGCAGTACCACCAATAGGTGCAGCAGTATGTTGCTCAGATGAAAACCGAACGATTCCAAACCACCAATCAGGAAATTCCACCTGCAAAAGACAAAATGAATGATTAGAAAATGTGATGTTTGTTTCAAATTTTTTATATTGCCAATGTCTAGACTTTCCTAAAATATGCAAATCGTTTCAAAACAAGTAGTTTTTGGCAAGTAAACTTAGCACTTAAAATCTTGTAGCGCACGTTCATCTTCTTTTTGTGAACACCAAAGAAGCCAAAGAAACCAATGAAGATTGCCAAGATGGAAAGCGATAGATAAAGCTGCGCAAGAAACTGACGGGCATCTTCATCAAGTTCTTGTCGACCGCGAACAATGATTTATTGCTAAAGAAAGCCTGGGATTGTAAAGATATTGCCGGTAAAATAGAAACGAAGAACCAGCAAATACACTCGGTTCGCCATTAAGTAACGCCCATCGTAAAGCAAATTCATTCGCAACGAAGTACCCGGGCAAACCTGAATGACACAAAGGAAAAACTTTATACGACACTTAATTTCAAACTGCATTCAATCAGGGTCGATCAATTCATTAAGTTGTCTGTTGTGGTGAAGAAAAAACAAATTCGCAGCTCGAAACAGCTCAACAAATGATTTATTTTACTGGGGAAAAAAGAAAGTAAAACAAGGAGACAGCAACATTTTTTTATACTATTACATATCAGAAAATTCGAAAACAAAATCAAATCCATCTGTATCTAATTTGAAAAATAACTTTATCAAAGAAATAGGACGATAATAATAAATTTAATCTTTACAAAAATACCAAATTATATATGGGATACAACAGGAATTAAGAGAGATAGGTATTGAATACGTTTTACTTGTTTTTTCTGACAAAAAAATTAAAAAATAAATTTCTTGTTTCGACCAGTGGAGACGGGATATGAGTTTCTGCCGATAAATAAACAAGTTTATCCCAGAAGTTGCCGTTTCCCGTCTTCACTGGTCGAAGACAAGAAATTTATTATTTGTTATTACTGCACAACGGCTCCTACGAACATCCACCTTAAAAATGCTTTTTCTTAAGTGAAAGACACAACATCATACTCCTTCTAGGCATCGACTAACGAAGTTGAAGGAGAGGGGTAGAAAATGGAGAAAGTGTGGCCGAACAGTTATTACATTTTTGAAAGACGACTCTGTTAACTGAGTTAAAGGATTTACCCGTACTTTGATAAAGATAAAAAAAATCCTATTTGGAAAAAAAAGTATCCCGAAAAAAATAATGAAAAAGTTAAAAGAAAAAGACCGATTTTTTTAAAACCTTTGTGAGAAGGACGACTCGGATCTATGTAGGTGGTCAAATAAAACGAAAGAAAAAGAAAATCTTCTTCTTTAACTTAATTTGCGTGGCCCATGATCCCATCGCTACGAATTGCCACTGCAGGAGGGTGATTCCATTTCTGAACTGACAATTCCCTAAAATTGCAAAACCTCCAACGTCCACTCGGGTACATTTCTAAAAATGATCCAATTGGGACAATTCAATTACAAAAACTCAATTTCGACAGACGCAATTCGATTTATTTCCATAAAGTGTCATACGATGACCGCCTGCGCCCTCTCCCCGACAACCTCAACGACAGGGGATTCAAGCAAAGAGCAAACGGGGAAGCGGGGAGAAACAAATAATTCGAACTCTCTACCGGAACTCATACTTAGGTGGCAGTTTAAATGTGATTGAACTGATGATTTCATTTAACAATATTTTATCGTAAAACAATTGTTTTTAAATTATTATTTTTGGACAGAAGCCCATAAACACCTTTGTTGCAAATGCACCCTCTGTCACCTTCAACCGTAATTGAAAAATTTCTAAAAAATATTTTAAGATCGTGAATCAGTTTTAAATCATGGTTCGATTCTTAAGTGCCGTCAAATCGACCCAGCTGCCAAGCACTTATCCATGACGTCACCTGTGGCCTATACAAATAGATTAGATCATAGCTTTTTTATGGGTAGAACCCCGTTCGTAGCTTAATGCAGAGTCGAACCAAATCGCTTTACGAATTTAAATGCTATCCACATTGAACACCATATTGCATATTGGTTAAAATTTCCTTTAAATTGCATTTGCGCGTGGCCGATCCATCGGGCGCGGTTCAGCACCCGTTTCGCGCTGCAAAACCTGAAAGGCATAATAATTCAGGCGATGCCATAAATTAATAACGTTGATGCTTTTGAAGTGGGCGTAAGGTTAAACCGACTAGCCCCGGTCCTCCGAGTGCGCTTCGTCGGCCTGGAAAGTGCTCCAACACCCGTCGACCACAATCGAGTTCTCACACCGCTCCTACCACGGGATGGGCTGCCGTCTGGTCCATTAGGGTCAATTGTGAACACTTAAGTGCCAATTTCACGTAGCTTTCCATTTTTGCAGCACCGTCTGTCCAAGATATACTAAACTACTAAAACTAAAAAGCTACATTTTCAAGAGCCTTAGTCCAATATTTCAAAGATGCCAGCCGAATTTTCTCAGCCTATCGTCATCGTGCAAGCAATTCTCTATTGGGTTGCTGGTTACCGCGCCAGTCTTTGGACCAAAGAGCGTTGTGAGTTTGACCCTATTACGATTCACTTGATATTAAAACAATTGTGCCAGCATTGAAATAGCACTTTAAACTAAGTTATTATATAATTACTGCAGATAATAAATTTTCATCTGATATTGGGAAAATGAATAATAAAAGCTTTCGATAGTTCCGGTAGTGTAGTGATCGATAGTAGATACTTGCCCAATTTCTATGCTACAAACCAAAACTCAAATATTGTCTTTCAAATGCTAAAAAAAATGTGGCTACTTGATGTAATATGGCGTAAAATTTAACATTTATTTTTTCTAAAGCGGATAGCCTAAGTGCAAATCTTAAATACACGTCCTTAATTATTGATACCACGTAGGTCAGAAATTTGTCAAAGAACTGTAGTATTTTCACACAGTGTTTGTCTTCCAAAGATAAGAAGTTTTGGTTGGTTGTATCTCTTTCATTGCCTGAAAAATTAATTATAACTTGATAAAGCGAAAGCACTTTTGTCATAGTCTATATCAATGTTGATCGCGTAATGTCGGAAGCCGGCTAGAGCAAAATTTATTTTCGCCATTAAATGGTATTGCTCATGAAGCGTATAGTGGCTTTCGTCGGGTAATCGGGCAACCGCCAACGCGTGCCCATTCGCCGCAGCATCGCGTCGCTCGAAAACGTCATAATAAAAAATGTGCGCCTCCCCAAATTGAAGCCAACCAAAACTAATAACCAAAAATTGGGCGGTTAAAACAGTCCCGGGCTGTAATTGCGCAAAAAGGAACCCGTCGGCACACAATCTGTTCCGGCACGACGCGTTCGATTTCAATTAGGTCGCCGCGCGCATGCGCCGAAGGAAGGGGGGGGGGCTGGCAAAATAATAAAACAACGAGCGACATAAAAGACACGTGCGGGGAGAAGTGCGTGCACGTCATTGGCAGCCTCCCTATTGGTGGACGGCGGATACAACAAGACAGAACACGTCGTGGCATATGATGCGGCGCGTATATATATACGCACGTTGCGGATACATTTCGCGCGCGATCGCCAGTTTTTAAGGACTGTTTTGTAAGCGTGCGAATTATGTTTGTCAGCCAACAACCACCTGGTGGTTGGTGTGATTGGGTGACTCGCCTAACGATAACGGGGACATGCATGGTGAGTCTTGTAGGATTCCATTTGATCAAGACAGCCAGCAACATCCGGCAAATTCAAAAGATGAAACAATAACGACATACGGATAAAATAAACAGAATAATAGAAAAAGTTTATTTCAAGAGTACTGAGCAAAAACGTATTCTAAATAAATAAATACGCAAGATGATACGTAAATATCATTTTTCAGAGTAAGCATTTGGTACCGGTACTACATTGGGGAAGAAGGGCTAGAGAGTATAGCTAATATGCACCAAAAACGCAAATGGCGATTACCAAAAATTGCTACAGCATCTAATTGATCATAACTTCTAAAAAATTGTTATTTCTGTAAAAATATATTTTGAACTAACAAACTTCACTTAATTCTTCTACTGAGGTACTTCGATAAATGCGTACTTGTTCACTCTGCAAGCAATTAGAATGTCTGGGATTCGGTCATTATTGTTCTGTTGCATTCAGTAAAAAACAACAATATTGAAGCATATAAAATGAGATAGCATTGATTGCTCACCACACGGGGCAACATTTACTTTTCTTGGCACTGAGTAGACCTACTGCATAATACAGGCGCTGGCTAAGGTGGTGTCTGGCACCAGCAGAAAAAAAGGAGAAATAAAAAGCGCGCCTCATTTTCGCCCGCCACTCGCGCGGGCGACAATAATAAATTGTCTTAATAATCACCCAATTTTCTTAATGGTCCGCAATAATAAGAAAAAATAGAATGGAAATGTGTTGGCGCATTCGGCAGCTAACGACGCTGCGCTGAACACCCACCCCTATATATCTGGCGTTACTGCGTCACTCCCGCGAAGTAGGTAAGTGTGTGTGCTCAATGTGCAGGGCCCATATTACAAACAGGAACGTCATAAGCTCCTGAGATCCGCAGAAAAGCTTAAGCAGAACTTTTTTGTCCAGAAGTTTCTTTAACATTTGCACGGCAGGCGCTCTTACCGATATACAAGATCTGGTTCCGGGGTATAAAGCAACAGCAGGGGTACAGAATCTCCTGTTGTGCACTGAAGGTGTTTGCAATTAAAAGTAACTAAATTAAGTCCTATTCGCTTAACCACGTTCATCATAACGTTTATCCAATTTGTAAATATGTACGGTACGACCGTTTAATCCAGTCGGTAATGCTTACGACTACGGTGTGGACGGTCCCGGGTTCGACCCCCGCCATAGGCCCCCCACCCGGGGCTGCTCGCGGGTACAAATTGTAATTGATTCCCGGCAGAGTCTCTCGTTTATTCGACGAGCCGCGGTACTGGTGTCACCCCTGAGCTTTCATTAGGGAGTCCAGGGCATAGGGGTGGATCCTGCAGCCTGGCTATTCCAGCTGCCATTCCCCTTCCCTTCCCCTCACATATCTCTATAGAGACACAACGGTGCAGTAATCCTGTAATGATTAGCACTACGGTGATTTAAAAAAAATTGCAGTTTGTTCTTTGAAAAACACGGTCAGCCTGACTGCTTCTAAATTGTATTGCACAGGTGTCATACACGAAGCTCTAATCAGGGGGAGCTTTCTATAGCCCGCGTTATAAGCGGATGCAGGGCGTCGCGAAAATGCAAGTCTCCATTACAGTATTTTGTCCGATATCATTATCCTGACACATTTGTGAATCTTCTGAAAAGCATTTCATTTCTTTACAAGATACTAGTATAACTCGTTATATCTCAGTCGGTATTGCAGCTGGCTGCGGTTTGATTCCCGGTACTGCCTATCGTTTATTATATTTTTTTGCATCTTTTTTTTTTCTGTGGAAATAAATTTTCGTTTATTTTATTTTGTTTAATTTGTTTTATATCTTCTTATGGGGAAATTAAACATACTGTAGTGAATATCACTGAAGTAGCTTCTGAGCTCACTACAACTATTAGCAAAACAATTGTGAATTGGAAATAAGAGATACAAAATAGTGATTGATAATTTTGTTTCCTATTATTGTCGCGTGGGACTTTTGATTTATACTCTTGGCATGAGAATTTTGAAGTCCTTAGAACAGAAACAGAATTCGATGTATTCATTCGCGGATGCCGGCTCACAGGCGGATATAAACACAGTGCGATAGTTTTTAGAACAATTTTACGGTGACGCCAAGTAACTGCGAATAACAAAAGGACGAGCTGGTGCTTACGTAAAAGGGAGCTAAATGGAACCCGCTATCAAATTTGCTACTCGAAAACAATAAAGCAGAGCGAAACAAAAAAAGAGGGGGGGGGGAAGAAGAACTTGCTTAACAAAAAATAATTTAACAGCATGAGGTGGGAGCACGAAAAGAAAAAATCGGAATAATGAATGCATTTTTGCGCGGGCTAAATAAGGAGTCGTAATATTTCTAGTCTGTAAGGCCATTTCAAGTAATCGCCGTCGTGGATTTTTTATACACGGACGGCATCTTCTCGTCCTTGGGCCCGAACATTGTAACATACATGACTGATGCTACTATTAAACCGCATAATTATAGTACTAAATAACACCACCACTGTTTTTTTATGAAATAAGAAACGTATTACATCATTGCGGCGTGTATACTGTACAGGTCTAAAATTTATATAAAGGTAAGTTTCAAGGGAAAAGTTAAATAGTATTTTTACAAACACTTTCTTACATCGAAAGAAAACACTTTCTTACATCACTTTAAATTAAATTCATTCATTCATTCAATCAATTCAAATCCCATTCAATTCAAATGGCATTATTCATTCAAACATGGTCTAGACGATACGACCCCAGAACAATAAATTTCAAAACAAGACAAAGACGGTCCGAATCACCCAGCCTCGACCAATAACCATTTGACTCCCGAGCGAGTTTAGTTAGCGGAAATACCAAGTGGTCAGATGTCGAGTGACCCAAGGTTCGCCGCTAGCCCTGTATCGCTGACCAATCGGCTTTGCCGGTAATACCGACAGCAAACAATAGACACACAGACGAGTCCGGAGGTCATTTACGGAACAGATTATTTTCGACGAGCGAGCGCGTTAATTCTCCGAGTCAACAAACGGACAGTAAGAGAAATGGCAGCACCTGCTCAAGATTTTTGTGGAAAAGACCATTTGCGCCACCAGACCGACCGACGGACCGACCGACCGACGCCGCAAAACTCGTAAAAATAATTGTCGTATACAACAATCTTAGCCAACGTTTAATCGCAATTCCTTGCGTGTGTTCTGCGGTGCAGCGCGGAGGTGCGTAAAGCTGGCACCCAATAAAATGTAATTAACAAATATGGTGGAGGAGAAATCGTACAGCGAACGGTCAAAAACAACTGGCGAGTATTTTAGGCGGTTAAGTTTCGAAAAGAATTTAGCGGTTTTGTCGAGCAAAATAGGCCGGTTAGTTTCGAAAAGAATTTAGCGGTTTTGTCGAGCAAAATAGGCCGGTTAGTTTATTGCTGAGGGTGCGTACATATCGTATATTCTTCTATGAGATAACACTATGATAAGATATATGCACATATAAGTATAATAGCATATCGCCCAATAACCGTTAGCCCTCTTAATTTTAATGACCGAGCTACATAGTGCCGCATTATGCGTTCGCGAAGCACTAAAAAGCTAAAGCAAATTTAATTACCTGTATATAGGCGAGTTTCACGATTTGCGTTTATAATTTTCGAATTAATATTTAATAAATACGATTATGATAATATATTTTTTTATATAAATAATTATATTTAGTAATATTAGTATAATTAGTAATGTGTAGTAATATTTAATTCATATGCCCGTAAATGAAAACAGATACCATGGCTAAAGAAAGCCAGAATCTAGTAAATATATTTTGATATAAAATTATGTCGTCAAATTTTGCAAATTATAAGAACGCACCTGATAGCTTGGTGAAACTTTACGCAAGTGACATCTCCTTGTTTTAATAATGAGGTACTATTCCTTGATTTGTACTAAAGCTTTGTATGATTAGATACCATTTTACTTTTCATGCTAATTAACAGTTTGGTATGAAGCGTTCATTAAAGGATACTCAGACAGGCCCCCAATCTGAATTTAAATAAGGAGGCAGCTAATAGAATTAATGCCGACTAGCTTTTTAAAATCATTATCACGTGTCGCATGGTAAACCCGATTCGAGCCTAGCCACCACCACTACAATTCTATAGTTTAGCCACAGATAATAAAATATCTTCTGGTTTCCAACGCACGAGAAAAGCTCCTTTCGCGAGCAGCTGTCACCATAAGAGCAGTCTATGGGGCTATCGCGCTGACGCCTGTGGCGCCACAAGGGGAATTTAAATGTAAGTGGGCTAAAAAAAATTAGCCGCCTACAAGATAAACCGGAAATATTTGAAAGTACAGTATTTTAATTAATTTCTGGAATATCATGAGTTTGGAGAACGTCTTATACTGGTACAGGAGTACTCATCAAAATCCTGGATAACGTTTAAAGATGCTCCAGGAATTAAAAAAAATGTTACCCGATTAAATTAAAAATATAATATTATTACTCGTATGAAGATAAAGTAATTTGAAGTACTTGATGATTTTCAAATGTAAATCAAGTGACATTTTCAATAAAAAAACTTATTGTTGAAGTTCATACTCAAGATCCCTTAATTCAATTTATTAGCAACGACTCTTTCCAAGCATATTTTTTTTTTCAAACGGCACTTAAATCACAGCGTTCATCTAGGGTAAATTCGAGATGGGTTCAACCCGAAAGGTGACGCTACTAGTGTAAAAAGAAAAATAAAAACCGCGGCGCCCTCTAGACATAAAATTCGTCCCCTGAATATGAAGGTATAGAATGGCCTTTCTCCAAGTGCTCAATATATTAGCTCCTGTGGCATCGCATTATCGGCTGCATAAACCTCTTGTTTGCGCCTTGGCCATTGAACGACGAAGGAAGCGCAGGAGGAGGAGGAGGAAGAAGAAGACTGGAAAGTAGAAAACACACGCGGCGAAGAGTCTATATTTGCTCGCGTCTCAAATGTATTCGGATATGGCGAAGCTTTATTTGCGGCGCTCGAGGTAATTTGCAGAAGATGCACTCATCAGCGAGACGAGGGCACTTCCAAAAGTAGCGCTTTACCAGAAATCCGAAAATACGCCGTACCTTCAGCATAGACATCCATTCTGCTAACAAACACAATCGGTATTGCACCATAGTGGAACATTTTTGAATTATTCATTAAGCACTGAGTTCAAATATTCTGTTTTTTAACAAGATAAAGAATTTATAAGCCTAACAGAAGCATGTTGGATCAAGGCTGTCCAATGTAAAGAAATACGACGTTTCCACCACCAACGTTTTGTTCATTTACCGTAATTTCCGTGTGTATCGTGCATCATTTGAACTCTATTCGTTGATAAAGTTAAAATTAACTGAACTTTCACTATGCCAAATGGCGTGTACGAAATATAATATAAGTTAACAATTTAATTTAATTTTTTAACGTATGCGCATCAGTTTGGATTACATTGTAAAGGATGTAATACCGAAGGGTGAAATGAGAGACGACCGAACATTTAATTAAGTATAGTACAACTTTAACCCTTTCGCTCCGAATTTCTTTAAATTAAGTTACATAAACAATTTTTTTCTCAAAAAATTTAAAAAAAATTAA
>JAUJYS010000619.1:0-21755 GCA_033995665.1 Melogona broelemanni
CAGCGGAGCGCGCGGTTAGGTTAGGTTAGGTAATGTTAGGCCGCTTGCTGCGCGCGCTCCGCTGCGTGCGCTCCCTGTCGACCGTATTTTCCGGTCCATTTCCCCTGTGAACTGAACATCAACCGAAAATTCATCCCACCACTACTTCTGCACCAATCGTGATATTTGTGCTTGTTAATTCTCTACTGTAAGTAAGTTACCGAACAGCCTTAACGATAATCCTCCCTAGGCTTTACGTGCTTTACTCAAATGGAATAAAGGCTTACATACTGATATACTGTACTGCGTATGCGCCCTTCGAGGGAAACTGTACTAGAAACGATTTACAGAGGCCAAACTGCCACCGACAACCAACTCCCACTGACAAACATTGTTGTCGGCTCATTGTTGGCGATTCTTAGTGCTTGAATACGTAAAATAATAGTCGTATTTACCAATATTCCACATGTACTGTGATCATTTTCAACTTAATTAATTTACTGGACTTCGTAACTTGAACTTCGCATTGGCAATGGCCAATGGCTGAAATCCGCTGAATGGCCACTAGGGGCACTTGGAGCAATTCTCGCTGATTTGCTCTATCGCTCACTAGATGGCGTCCCATGAAGAGCAGCAGCGAGCGGGAAATACAAATTGCGCTGCAGATTTATTTAATTAACTTTTGATAAATAGGTGATGTTGAAAATGCAAATCTTTTTGGAAATATTTTCTCAATTATATTGAAAACCAACATTCAAAGTGGTAGCGAAATCAGTAACTGCGGTATTTCACAATGCCAGAGAGAAATATCAATTTCCAAATTCCGCCCCACCCACAAAAAATAGATTGCCCAAAAAGAAAATCTGACTCTCCCGATCAACATCCCTCCTCACCAAAAAAAATCTGACCCCCTGCTGGCCTCTCGCCACAAAAAAAATTGACTCTGTTGCCCCCCCCCCCCTTTAAAATTATTATTTCTTTAATTGTTCATTTTAGTTAACTTATTTTTTGTTGGCGAATTTTTTTTTTTCGTGCTCGAGTTGACTTAAATTAAACTTTTAGGCTTTTTTGCATTGTATCGCACAAAGATCATTATTGTAAGTTTGTTGGGCCGTCAATTACAAAACGCTTTACAAAACGATTGATAAGTTTAAAATTGCATAAATATAAATCTGACATGAACAACCAGGATCGAGCTTGAAACAATCATTTATTGGTCTTAAGTGCTTAATGGAAAGTACACAGATATCAATAAAAAATAACACCAACAAGAGCGCAACTAATCGACGCATCTACATTGATCTAGATTTGAACAATATGCCGAAGATATCGCCCATGTCATCTTTTCTGCCGTTGGTCAGCCAATCCATATACGTCTTGAAATTTGCGCCCTTGGTGCACTGCTTGATTTTTGAAGTGTCCACTTGCGGATCCAAACCAAATGTGAAACCGTCTTTGGGAAATATTTCTTTAATCGGCTGTAATCTTTTGACTGGTTGAGGAATCGGTGCAGGTAACAGTGGCGGTACTATGTTGAAAAAATTAAAATATACCATATCAAATTTCATTACATTCGGATTTTTATTATGGTGAAAATGTGCCTCTCCATATAATGCTCCTTCGAGGGGTATACAATTTCCATTTGTGATATTCAGTGATGACAATTCAGCTGCTCGCGGGTAACTATTGTAATTGTAATTATCAATTGTCGAAAAAGAAAAATAATAATAAAAGCATTGCATAGCAGTTGGAATGAATATTAAGAAATATAATCGATTTTTTAATTGCTTTAGAATTGTAAACTTGATTAGATTTAGATGGCTCTCTGGATTTCCAGTGATCCCGAATGGACACTCTTAAGATATGCTCTATGAATATTAGTGCAGTAGCTCAGAATACTCGTTCCATCATTTTTTTACAGCATGAATACAGTATACGCACTTACCTCTTTGAGACTGTGGCTGTGGCAGAAATTGACGATCAGTAGCGTTAGGCTGCTGCGGCTTAGATTGAGTTTGGTTTTGGTTCAGTTTTGGTAGTGAAACAAATGGGTCTGACGTGGGTTCCACTAAAGGTGCAGGTTTTGATCTCGGAATAGACCTGGCCGCTGGTATCAACGTAGGAAAATCTCTCTTGGGTCGTGGTTTTGTAGCAGCTTTCGGTTCTAATTTTGGAGTAGGCTTCGGATCTAATTTAGGAGCTGGTCGAGCAAGCTTTGAACCTACTTTAGGAGTTGGTCGAGGAAGATTTGAACCTAATTTAGGAGCAGGCTTCGGTTTCACGTATCTAGGAGCTGGCTTCGGTTCTAAGTATACAGGAGCAGCCTCCGGTTCTACCTTAGGAGCAAGAGGAGGCTTTGGTTCTACTTTAGTGGCAGGGGGAACAGGCTTTGGTTCTACTTTAGGGGCAGGGGGAACTGGCTTCGGCTCTACTTTAGGGGCAGGGGGAACAGGCTTTGGTTCTACTTTAGGGGCAGGGGGAACAGGCTTTGGCTCTACTTTAGGGGCAGGAGGAGGGGGTTTAGGTGCTGCTTTAGGTTCAGGTTGAGTAGGACTTGGTTTTGTGGTCGATGAGGCATCAGGTTTTGCCCGTTTACTACCTCGACGACCCCTTACATAATCGGCTAGTGTTATATCGGACATGTCTTTCTGACGAACACCTAAAATTTCGGTTACCAAAAACAAGAGAAGAAATTTAAATTCAATAATATATTCAAACAGTTTTTGCTGTTAGGAAAATATATTCTAAAAAATTGTAAGATTATAACATGGTGGCAATGTTCTCGCGGAATGAAATAGTCATGAATTTTTTAAGCAAGCGAATCGTAATCTCCCTGCGCATTGTGGTTGTACGCTATTATGTGCCCGTTTGTAGGAGCCGTTTTATATATTATTATGTGCCCATAGCACATAATAATAATAAAAAAATCACCTATGAATATTGCGCTTCGACTCGGTGGTTTCCATAATACACCACGATACTTAATCAGTTAGGGTATAATAATGTGTACAAAACAAATTACAGGAATTTGACTAGACAAATTTATGCAACTTCACACACATACACAATATATAATTTAATTAAGAATACCTTTTATCCAGCCTCGTTAAAATTGAGACCTTTAGAATCGGGAGACATTTTGGCGTTGATATTTCACTGTTATATTATTCTGTCAAGTTCAACAAAAAATCATCAATGAAAATGTAAATTTTACACGAAACAATATGATAGCAACATTACACCATTTATGCGTGAAACGGGAACAAGATTTACTCGCAGAAACAAAACGTTACGTGAAATATATTTACCGTTAGCAATTGGTTCGTGATCGAAACACCCTCCTACTACTGCGCTGGCAAAATAACAAGTGAGTTGCCAAATTAACCATTGGCAGCAACAAGCACTGAAAAACCAAATACTGACGTACATTAAAGTTCGGTTTACGGATAACTTTTATACAGCATTGATTTCGAGATTGTTTTCGCACGATCACTAGGACAACACAGCAATCGTATTGACTGCAAATGCATACGTGACTTTTGGTTTTGGTCTCAGTATCAAGGAAACATGTGTTGTATCGACATATTCAATCAAGATCTGATCACATAAATTTGTTTATAGCGTATACAAACATACATTTGTTTGCCGTTTCATACATATTACGGCATTTGATAAATTAAAATTAAAGCTGAACATATTTAATTCACAGAATTCTTAATTAATAATTCATAATAAACAAAAGTAACACGGTTTAATATTGTGACTAGAGTCAGTCGATAATCTTTTATGTATTTCTTGAATAGCTGTACCGGTATTAAATTCTAACTTCTTAAAGGGAGTCAAACAGAAATCAATTATTGTAAGGTCACATACATGTTTCCCGGGTAATGGTGACCAGAAACAAAATCTCCGCACGCAATAATAATCGAAATACCATGCATCATGTGCCAGGCATTGAAATAACAAAAAAATAGGTACAGCAGAATCGCATGAATGACTACAACCGTAGTTACATTAAATTCGGCAGGTCCGAAATTTATACTAGAACCGCATATTACTGAAAAACTTTGAATTGCAACATTGGATAAGCGAGCAGGGAATTAGGGAATTGGGTACATAATTTGAAGCCACCGGTAAAACGGGTTTGAAAATCAAATAAAAAATTCTCAATTTAAAGATTTCGAATCCCAAAAAAAAAAAAACTTTTTAAAAATGCATTAGCCTTTATTTACTCTAGAAAATGACGTATTACTGAAATTGACATTTCAACGCTGTGACAGCCCATCGTCAGTGGTATTCGAGTCTGCATGATCCCAGGCTGAAACAATTTGGCACCAGAGAAATTTAAATAATCAAATCTAATCCCGAGATCGATTCCCGGAGCTGCTCTCGTTTATTCGATCCAGGGGTACTAGTGAAAAATGAAAATGTGCCCTCACATATTGCCACAGCGACACGAGGGGTATGTAATCTTCCAGAAAATCTCCTGCTGTGATATTTACTAGTGATCAGAAAAAAAAAAAATAGAACTACAGGAGACATAACCGTTCTATGACACTGTTTGTGGGGGCATCTGTATAGCTGGTAAACCGGTAGCTGGTTAAAACCAGCTACCCCGTGATCGAGTAAACTAGACCCGCGCGCCGGGAATCGAACCCGGGACCGCCGCATTACAGTCAGCAGCAATACCAACTAGTCGCTTAAGCGGCGGTCACAGGAACACTGATCCACAGTCCAAATATGAAGTATCACGAGACCAAATCGTTAGCCCTCGCCGTAGCCACATCCACCGTTGCCCCGCCCAGCGTACCATCGTCATCCTCTTCGCTTTCGGTGTCCCTCTTGTCGGCCCCCACGCTGTCCAGCTGCTGACCGATAGTCAAAAAATGCGCCACGCAAACCGACTTGACCGCCCGGCAACACTGCAGCACATTCGGCAACGTCCGCCGCGACGACAACCTACCCCCGCCACCTCGCAGAGCGGCCAACGTGTCCTCCAGCGCGTCCGGACTAAGCCGACCGAGCGCCACAGACACGTGTCCCGACTCGAACAGCTGTTTAACCACGTTCATTGCCGACAACGTGCACGACAGCAGCGCTCCTTGCACCGGCCGCCAGTAGGCCCCGCCGATCCTCAAAGTCCGTATCACGGCCACGAACCGGCTCAGCAGCTTCAAACGGACGGCGCCGTTCTGCGCGGTGACGGCGCGGCGCCGCGTGCGACCAGTCATCAACCGAAACCACTCGGCCACCAACCTGACGAACCACGCGGTGGCGGCGGCCTCCGGCGGCAAATCGCGGGACCGCACGGCGCACTCTAGAGCCTCGGCCGTCCGTAGCGAGAAGTACCGTACGGCGTGACCGCAGTTGGAGCGTTGGTGGGGGGACGGGGCGATGCTGGCATCCCGCAGGTGGCCCAGCAGCTTGGCGTCGTCTTCCCGTCTGGCGTCCCACAGGTTGGTCACGTACGAGTGACGCACCTCCAACACGGCGGAAGTCAGACCATGGCGGCGAACCGTCTCTTCGTCCAGGGTGATGGGGTTGGTAAGCAGGCACAGCCACAGTCCACGTAACACCTGCCGGACGTTGGGAAAGGCGTGGACGCGGTTGCCGTCCTCCAATCGGAAACAGGTGCTGCACCGATCTTCGGTAACGCCCACTGACAGTTCGTCCCACAGGGCTTGGCCGGCGCCGTCATTGGTGGGTTCGTACGGTGAGGCCACGCCCATCACTCGGAGACCAGCGCCACGTACCAGCCGGATGGCGTCGAAGAGGAAGGTGCGTAGGTTGGCGCCGGCCGTGGGCGAACGGGTGACCTGGTAGCCGACGATCTGCTTCCAGGGCGTGGCGATGCCGCAGGCGAGCGCCACCAGCACGCGGTTGCCGAGCAGTTGCTCGGGTACGGAGCCGTTCATGCCGCTGGAGCGGCAGCCGGTTCCCAAGGTGACGTGACCGACGGCGGTCTTGGTGAGCTTGTCGTGGACCAGGCCTTCGCGGACGTCCACTTCGCCGAACGCCACCACGCAGGCGTGCTCATGAGACTTCATATCGGCCACTTTCTATCGATAAATCACCAAGACAGAAAATAAACGGAATTTAGAAATTGAAAGCAGAAACTGAAGTCGAGGATGAAAATGATTTGCAGAAGATTTTAAGTTCCAGGGTGACGATAGCCTGTGTCGTAGGTATGTCACTTTGCACGGGTTTTTTTCTTGTCATTCCTTATCACTGTGACATCCTCGTGACGCTATGGCAATATTGAGGGGCACAATTTCACCAGTACCCCAGGATCGAATAAACGAGATTCTGCGCCGGGAATAGAACCCGGGACCGCCGGTTCTATTAATTAAACTTTTTAAGCCGGTAGAAATTAATTAAACTTTTAAATTGATCGCAAAATAATTACATTAAAAAAGAGTAACGACTATCTTTGATTGTCAAAAAATTGATTGCATTTTTACCATTGTACACAGATTAATTACATTTTAAAATTGATCGCAGAATAATTACAATAAAAAATCTATCTTACCTTCTCCAAGAACGGAAGAATGGAAGTGAGCAGGCCCGGCGCAAAATCCAACTCCTTGAGCCGCTTGTTGAGAGTGGAGTAACCGGGGCACGGGTAGCCGAGCTCGTTGCGCAGGTACAGGTAGCCGCGAATACCCAGAGCGAAACGCACCCGAAAGGCCTTCATAATGGTCTGGCTGCCCCACGCCATCTTCTGTCTCTGGTCCTTGAACAACGACTGAATCTGGTCCTCGGTGAACAGTCGCTTCAGGTTGACGGTCATGTTGCGCTTGTCGGTGTTCAGGCGCTGGACCCGCTTCTCCAGTCGCCACACCTTCTCCTGCAGGGTGCGCAGCTTCGAGTTGGTGCGATCGTTCACCTGCGACGCGTTGTAGTTGCCCTGTTAACATCATTAAAATCACACACAATGAATAATACGAAAAATTATTATTAGCTTAATTTATTCTCAAGCATATGTTGTATTGAGTTTTTCTATCGAAATCAAAACTATCGACAAGTGAAAGTTTCTCTAAAATGAAATTAAGCGAAACATTCGGCATACGATTCTAATGTGACCAGGTAACTGGCATTTTAGAGGGAGCGGCACCTACGGTTATCAAATGAACAGGTGTCTGTGCCAGGAATTGAAATTAAACCCGGGACCATCGTGCATCCCCTTACATCAAAATAATTTCTAAGCCAACAACGTGTGACGCGTTATTACTATCACATCATTCGTTAAATTGAGGCCGCAATAAACAATCCGCAGAAAGCATTTACTTGGGTACAGAGTACATGTCTAATGATTGTACCTGCAAGGAGTAATCGGTTTTAAACTGATCGGCGACTACGGTGAAGGACTGCGAGACCGGGATATCTGGTTCAACCGGGCTGCACGAATCGGGTAGCTTCAGACCATTTTCCTGTTTACAGGGATCCTGTCAGAAATGATAAGACATAATCGAAAACATAATTTTAAAGCAACTCCAGAATAGTAATTGGGCAAATTAAAACTGTAGAGTATAGTGTAAATTCAGGTTACTAAATATTCACAAGTTACCAGCGAAAATAAATTGCTGGTTACGTCGTCTATTCTTGATTTCTTAGAAGCCCTCTGCGTTGGACTCTTTCCTTTCGTTGATGGACGTTTTGTTACGTTTTGTTTAAGTCGTGAAACAGATTCCGTAAGCCTTCCGAGTCTCGTTCGTTTATGCGCATCGAACAGTGTTGGCACAGCGTTCAACTTCAACTTCTTCCAGTTATCAGCACGGTTTTGTTCATATTGGTTTTCTTCAAAATGAACCTGTCACAACATCAGATAATTAAAGCAAAACACATTAAAATGTGATAATTGCGGAGCCCAGTCAATTTGCAGAAATTAGGTTCGGATTGGTCCTGCGTGGAACATAAATTCCTCTCAATTCTGACAACTCTCCGCAATGTTCATGTAGCATGATTTTCTTCGATTCTCCCAATTTAATTTAATTAACAAACATGAGCTAAATCATTTCCATCACAAAAAAAAAATTGTTAAGGATCGTCGGCCTTGCTCGTCGACTATTCATTTTATTCATTTTTTTACTTATTGATTACAATCGAGAATTACTTTGGACAAATGTTCCAAGCATCGCCAATCGGCCAATCCTTATACATGTAATTGAATGGTACAACTGGACTAATACCTCACACAATCTTGAAGATAAAGTGGGGGTCCAATCTCCTCGATTGCAATTGGTGATCCATTTGAGGCGTCTATCCTCATCCCTGGGAAACCGAAACGTCCGAAATCCCTTCCGGCTCGAGTTGGTACAGTTTGGCGCCGCGCACGAAGGCATGGCGGCTGATCAGTCAGTCACTTCCGGGTAGTGAAGTGGTCACTGAAGTTTCTCATATATGTATACTGGCTGGTACGATGGTAACTTGCGGAATGCTATAAATGACAATACATGTAACTCAGAAATTGTGAAACTGGAAACACAAGCATGCTACACATATTCAGTGTCACAGTTTTTTGGCCTAGTATTGGGCCAACGACTCAAAATTATTTCAAATGTCAAATCACTTGAAATCAGGACGGCATAGACGGCCTGTCCAGTGCTTAGAACCCTCCTCTTTTCAGGCTAACCTTTGTTGTCTGTTTGACTGTTTCAAATCACCCTCGATGCACATATTGCCTGTTGATAATCAGGGGCCCCAGAAATCAGAACAAGATTGATGTGAAAGGGTGAATCTGTGATCAGGGCAGACGTAAAACCGCGCAAAAATGACGCCATTTCGCGGCTCAAGCAAAGTCGGCCTTCTTCGATCTTGATAGGTGTCGACATCTGACGGGCGAATTGGGAACCAATCTAGCAAAAACATTTTTGTAGTGCAGTGGTTCTAAACAATGTCGCAATATCTAGAAAAAAACCTGATATTGAAATTGAATATACACTGAGCAACTCCGATTCTTTTCATCTATCAATTCCATTTCTTTATTCTAAAAAGATTAAAAAAATTGCATCGGTATATGTAAATGTTTATAGATGAGTTATTTCCAAACAAAGTATGATAACCACTGACCTATAGAGTATGGCCAACGCAAAGTGGTGTAGCTGTCCGTTCACATAATGATGTCATCTGGATTTGAGCATGGTGCGTTGGGCTAGTGAGTCAGCACACTTCGCTGCAGTCGTAATTCAGAGTCTGGCATTACAAAATATCATTTCGCGACCGCTTTCCATCCGAATATAATAATCACGTGTGACCGATAGTCGAATATACCCGGCCCCGAAGATCAAACGAACCGCTAGCCTACGAAACGTCGCTACCGCAAGCTCCGCCCACGTCACACGATCACCAGACACGCCATCTTGTCGAGAGAATTTTGTGCACACGGCTCTTAAATTTCGTCTGGATCTGGGGGGATATTTAAAGTTTGGAATGAACGGACCTTGCGGATTAGGTAAGATGATTTCTGATTGTCTATGAGTAACACTCACAAAATTAACATTGGCGAACAAACTCTCTGCTATATGCGTGTCCGTCGACAAGTAAAATTACTTGCAACCAAAAGATGTCGTCGTCATTATTTGGCCATGCGATAATGGAGGAAGACAGCGCCGCTCGCGACCTCATTTCGAAGCTATTCCAGATTTGGCGCGTTGATGTTTCGGCGTTAGGCTTCTGTGTTAGGCCGCGTTGTCGCTGCATCAACAATACAAATAAGGTACACGTAGCCGTTCTCGATTGCCATCGAAATTCCTGCGGTTGAACTAAGCCTATTGCCACAAGTGACGTCTGCTACTGAATTTGCTCATTGGAAGTGGGACGCTAGCATTTCGCAATCGAAATAATTGTTGGTCTTGATGGAAGTGTCATTATAATTTGTCAATCATGAATTGGCAAGTCTCAAATTGGGATTCGTTCGATATATCGCTTGTGACTTTTTATAAGTTTCTAATGAAACGACGTGCTGTTGAATTCTCATAACGGCCATATGTCAAAGCCCGGCTTATTGTTGCTTATACGTGAGGCCAAATCACACACCAGCGTGCTGGAGATTGGGCTAATTATGTCAGTTTATCAGCTGCTCCCTTGAAACACATAATTAAATAGTTTTTAATGTGTAACTCAATCTCCGATGGTAGACAATTATTAAAAGTTAAACGCTACCTACCAAGTACGGTGAAAGCGAGGCAATATGACGCCGATCCTGGTCTTGTTCGAGTGAGCTGGCGGCACGTAATGTTGACTTTAAAATCGACCTGACATTCTTTCAAGACTGGCAACAATCGATTGTCTTCTATTCATTTGCCTGCATGCGGGGCTGAATCAATCGCTGAATCTGCCCAATGTCAGTCTGGTCTGTAATGCATCATTGGCTGTTGTCACGATATCTGTGTACAGGGATGGTACGTACGTACAATCAGTTGATGCATTCTGATTGATGCGTGCAAAATGTTTCAATCGCTCTGGGTCAATGTCGTTCACCGTTCTGCATTGATTCAGCCGGACAATGTGTATCATTGTTAGATGTGTAGGCCTGCCATGCAGATGTTCATGTAGCAAATGCACTGTAGTCACTGTTTATTTTTGTGAGAGAAAGATAAAATAACTCATTTTCAGTGTTTTTTTTTAATATAAATGAATCTAATTTTCTATATCTAAGGCTCATGTACTAATTCATCGTATTTATTATTTCGATCATAAACCGTGTTTTGAAATACAAATTGTATTCTAATTTAATAAGTTAATTATGGTCCGACATCATAAAATTTGTTCATAATTGTTTCACTTATTTACATAGAAAAATTGCACACTGCTGTTTGTTTTTTTAAATTTACTTTTAAAGTTTACATATTTTGTGGTTGTAAGAGCGAATTAATTATTTTATCGTGCTGTCGTCCACTCCTTTTTCTTTCGAAAACGCATAATCAGTTTTGCGCTGACTATATCGTTGTCATGGCGCCCGTGTTCTATGTTTATCGGCAGTTGATCTACTGTGTACTGCACTTATTTCCTGGATTAGGTCCCCTTCCTTTTAGTACGAAATTGTAAAGTAGCTTGGAAAACTGTTGCGCGCTAATAATGTTTGATGTACGTGCACGTTTCGTCTAGCATTATCTCTCTATGTATTGCCATTCTGTTTCATATTTGCACATTCAGAAATGTACAAGTTGTTCTCATGGGCGAAACAAAATAAGTAAAGGAAGTCAATCTATTTTGGAATCAATTGTAACGGATACCAGAAAAGAAATTTATTTTAAGGTGGATGGAGAACATTTATTTTTTTCAATTGAAAATTAATATGCCCTCCAATTTGGATACCATCTGGGCGATCTGACAACTCTACAATAATTGCAAAAAGGAAGATGAACTGACGATGACCTCTTTCGCCTACCCCGAGTCATTTGTCTTGCACTTTGTCAATCAGTCAATTCAATTTGGACAAAAATCCTTTAAACAACAAGCTGTTGCAATGAGTTCAGTACGACCGACATAAAAAAAAAGTAATAGGATCATTCAAACACACCAAAATTCGCTGGTTTAATCTGGCTGTCTATTAACTTGCGCGGTCAACTATAAATAGTGGAGGAGGAATTAATATAGCTCACCCCCCCGAGCGATATTTATAGTTGCGCCTACAATATTACACTCGATTCGAAACTCAACAGACATTGTGCCAATGCGGCAGAACCCCATCCCACGCCATTATTATTCGTATAAATGGTTGCAATTTATATTTTTTGGCCGCTTTCGTCGGCTCAATACTTTGTTCAAGGTTGTCGGTCAACACAATGCGAAATGTTTAAATTAGGATTTCATTTTTTTGATACACGTTGGGAACACGACACCAAACACTATGTAATGTTTTTTTTTGCTCCTAGCGCGATAGCCGATGCTTTCGATTTCGTGGCAATTTGAGGTTAAATATGTATGGTGGTCCAAACAAAGCAATCTAATGACTCAGTGAGGCGAATTTTGATTCTCAAAAATGGACTGCCATAAAAGGTATCTCTCGAAATTATATCGGGCGTTTTTTCGTTTGGTACAAGTGGCCTACCTTGGAAGAAGCACAGAAAATGAGGCAGCGTGTGCCACAGACCTAGTGTCTTCGTAGGCACGCTCCGGGGGTTGCGAGCGATGACTTGATTGACGTGTCTATCGTGCAAGGCCTTAGCTCGGATAATAAGTCTTTTTGGTTTTAGAACTTGGTGACGCAGCAACAGGCACATTCAATGCCTTGATTTTGCCAATCCAGGCCTTGATTTGGGTATTTTCAATTCTAATTTTCTTCATATCAGGCAAAACCTTGATGAATTTGAGAATTGGTATCTGGCATTCTTACTGAAATGTTTAAGATGATGACTTAAAAGCTGATATGTTCAAGATAATGACTCACAAAACTAAAATTTTAACGATTAACTTCAAGATTTTTTGTTGTTATTTATAATGATTATCATTTGGAATTAATTAAACAAGCCAGATTTGATGTTATTATTTATTACCAATGCACAGTATAGTTTCTCCTCTGTAGAGACTGAATGCGTCAATTAATTTGCATTTAATATATAAATAATTAATTGCATTCTTATTGCATGTTCGGATATGCGTGCGATTTAAATTACACACATGTAATTTTAATTTCAGTGATTGGTTAACTAATTCGTAAAGTGTCCGATCCGTGCGCATCGATCACCTTTTCGTGCTCAGTTGGCGATACACCGTAGATGCTCGTTCAATTTCAATTTCATAATTTTCATTATCTCACAATGAATGGCTATATACATTTACCATTCTATTATCTGCAATCCCCATCATGGCCCTCAGTGAGAGCACAATTTAATTGGATCGTGGGTCGTGCGACTGCCTATATCGAATGTTGTGAAGGCTTAGATAAATTACAATGCCATATTTCTACAAATTTTAATTGAGTATTTAAGACACATCATTTGAAGATTTAACGGGTGATAAAGCAAATCCTTTCTCGGTGCCCTTCGTATATATTTTCCTCTATTTATTGTTTAAACTAATTATCTTTGAGAAGACTAATACCACTTGAGTCGTATGCTTGTTATTTTTGTCTTTGCCAGATCCGGCGTTAGCAGATATACTAATAAGCAAAACACGCCCCTAGCACGATAGAAGCTAACCAGTGCTAGTTTCACTAAAATAGTCTAGTAACATTTTATGACATTTTAAAAATTGTTCTTATCACAAACGGTTGTGGTTACTAACCTGCGTAGTGTGCTGTTTCAACTTGGGAACAAAAACGGTGAGGGATAATTGCAAAAAGAATAGTTTGTCTCCATGTCTCATTTGAGGGGTTGGCCATGAATGAAATCAGCCGCGTGACTTGATATAAAAAATTGATTTGGAAGACTGGATGAATAAGAACTACTTCCTACGCTCAACGACAATCACTACATGTAGTTCATGTATATTCAGATAAATGAGCGAAGGATTAGCACAATTTCTCTCGTTCACCCTGACGGGATATTCTGTTCACGTCAAATAAGTGGAAATCTACAAGGTCATCCAGGTAGTCTTATTTTTTTGTTCTGTAGTGTGCTTCGAAATGAATTAAATTGCAACTTCAAAAACCACAGTCGTGGTCTTTGTAATTCAATTTTATAATTAATTTTCATTATCGTATCAATGAGATTGAAAGGCGTTGCCATTAAGACGAATTTGTCAGTGTTCGTTTTTTATGAGCTGTCTACCGTCCCTCATTAAATTATTCTGCTCCCAGAAAACATTCATACACGGAAATGGTTAAATTCATCCAGGTCTTCCAATTTAAATTCAAAATGATGTCGTGATAGTTTCTACTATGTCGTCGTAGTAACGTATACGTTTTATTTATTATTATTTTTCGATAACTCTTATCGAATAACACAACATAATTGCTGTAACCCTCGTGCTGCTTAGGCAATGTCTGAGGGGCATATTTTTGTCAGAACACCGGTATCGAATAAACGAGAGCCCGCTCCGGGAACCGAATCCGGGACCGCCGCACCGCAACTGGTTGCAATACCGACTGGGATACGGACGAGTTGGGCGACTTTTTTATATGGAAATAACGATTAAGTCCAAGTTAAACAAATATGGCAACTGTACTAATCCTTTTGTGTGCGGCATGGGCCTCTGTCAAGGTTGTGCCACTTGTTAGAATAGTCACAGCTGTTACTAGTCGCGCGAAACGACTTGAGTGACGGTAACCTTTGCGTTTTTATCTGTAGGAGACTCACGTTTTTTATCTGTCTTTCATTCTGGAGGTGCATCAGCTGTACCTCATCCAACTGTGGTTGCCCGTGCAGTTCGTGACTTGTCACAACTCGGAATTAATGCCGTCGCCAAATCCATGCCAGAGTGTCTGTTACTAACTAGGGAACCAACACCACGCAGTCAAGGTTTTACGTCCATTAAATTTGACTCGTCCAAAATGTACAGTCCGTATGGTACTCCATTCGAGGCGATGGCGAAAATGAATTTTGTCAATCTTAAAATTGACCAGATTTTTTTTTTGGGTTTTCTGTCAGGGGAATCAATTAAAATTGGGGTATACTTTGTGTTGGGCAGCGCATAAAAATGTTCGACGCTTTTTATGCGCCGCCACGACCAATTTAATCTGATCTTGATTAGACTCCGACTACGTGTCCGTAGTCGCCTCAGCCGACAGCACTACGTGACTTGGACCAGTTAAGTAATTGTCTTACCTCTAAAGCGGGTTTTACCCGATCGATGCAAAATGTCGATCCTTATTCCATGGAGCCAAATAAATTGGACAACGATGTCGCGTTGTTAACGACGTTGTAATATTTGTTCAAAAGTTGGCGCTCCATCGTGCGATAGCGAAAATAAGCGCGATGTTGTCCCCTAAGTAATATTATGGTTCCATTGCCACCCATGCAAATATCGAGAGCGGTCGCAGCGTTCAGTCAATTTTCTTCCCATGTTTGGTACCGTCATGTCAAATGTGCTCCGTAGATCCAAATTTTAGGATGTGCGATTTTTTGGCTCCATGGAACCAGGATCCGCGTACTGGCTCGATCGTGCAAATCTCTCTTTAATCGTTGATGTTCTCAGCGTGTGACAGCAGTCGTACCGTCGTAAAGTCGTCGTATAAATTACCGTCACCGTAGGTAGTGAGCCAGGACGGGATATCTGAACTATCTCATTGAATACATAATCTCATTGTCACGGCCGCTGGAGTGGCGTCCTGTTCATAAACAATAAGTTGTTTTTAAATATAGTAGCTCACTTAGTAATCTCAAAGGGAACACTCAATTTTGCTTATTGGAACGTATAATGTTTTTTTTTGTTGGTTTCGGCATTTTATGATTTTTAACTTGCTTAAATATTTTTGTTTGCTGCAGGCTGATAAAAAATGTGTTCCGTCACTTAAATATGGTTGTGCCATTAAAAAAAGCAGTGTCTGGCGGCTCGTGATTTTGAAGCTTGCGAAGCCGTGAGTCGCCAAAAATAACTACCGAAGCATATGAAAAGGATTAACTTAAAAATAGACTAATGTCAAACGAAACAAACTGTTTTCTGTTCTCCTGTGAAGCAACACTGCCATTTTATCTTTCATCGTTGGCCCTCTTACTAAAATTAGTCGCCGGCCGCCACTGATGGATCAGAATCTGGAGCTCTCATGCAGCCACTAAGGATACTGGGGAGCGGTTGGTTTGGACGGATTGAGTGGGAGTGTGGATCCAATTTGGCATTGAACCTGATCAACCTTACCTATTATTCGATGTAGTTAAATAGGGGAAAACCGTTTATTTGTACCCTGCATTTCAAGGGCGCCCACACCAGTAGCAGGTTTATGAGAAAATGCCCTCCCCCTCCCAGATAAGTGGTCCGAGTATAAACGTTGTTAACTGCATGATGACTACTGGTATGAAATGCGGTCGCACGAGCTATTATTATAGCGTATATGCGAGCCGGCTGGTACTGGGTACACCTACTGCATGTAGATGATTATTTTTTCGTTTTTTCGCCCCGAAAAGTGCGTGTCGCACTCGCTGGGTGTACCGTTATGCGCTGCGGGCGCGTCGAAAAAGCCCGCATAGCGGGTTGATCTAAGTCGCGTGTCGACCGCTTCGCCTTGTTTGGAGCGGCACGAGCTCTATCTTCTTTTTCTACGTACACCCAATTGCCGCCTGCAAAACCCCGCGCGCGCATGTATGTGTAATTCAAGAACTGCGCTTGTTTCCTGGGTGCAGGACCCTGCTGAAAAAATCCGCATTGGCTTTGGCACGGGTCTTCCCTTCGCACAGTGGTGGGTAGGAACGGAACGGAAATGTTCCGTTCCTAGGAATGAGGTTCCTTTTCTGAGGAACTTTGGAACGCCTTTTCCTAGGAAGGAAAGCTTGGAGCAGTTTCGTTCCTTTTTTTGTGAGTAACTGTCGCCCTTTTGACTGTGTATACATTTAATATTTTTTTATTAAAATATTAAATATTGCACAGCTTATCATTTAAATATATATTATTTTTAAATGATTGCGTTCGCATTCAAATCTCATGGGATAAGAATTCTATTTACTAATGATATTATGAAAAGTGTTTTTTTCGTTTTTTATTTTAATGTTTTAATCGAAGGGATGGAAATGGAACGGAAAAGTTCCAGATTTCTTTTGAAAAGGGACTAGAAACGGCTAGGTTAATTTCAATTTATGCAGGATCTGGAACTGGAATGGGTTATTTTTCAAAAAGGAACGAACTGCCTCCCCAATTGTCGTCGTTTATGCACGGTCACACAACTTGCTCGCGCGTTGGCTGCAAAGTTTGCCGCTGGTTAACCGTTCTATCTCAAGAAAAGCCACCCAGATGGTATTATCTTATCACGATGACGTACGTTGTCGTGTTATTGTCGCTGTAAAAACATTGACACAGTATTTTTATATTTCCGTTTTTAACTGTTGATTGCCAGTGGTGCGTGCACGCCTCCTACAAAAATTAAGTGACGATGGCATGTCATTTCCCCCTTGCTGGAAGCCCTACTTCTACCATAACTACCAAATATCTGGAACGGTGGTAGGGAGCCCGTTGTAGGTAAACTGCCAATATTCTATCGAAAAAAAATGGCCGGACCACGTGATAATTAAATGACAACGCGATGGAAAAACACGCGGAAATAATAAGTCCTCTTTCGCAATTCGTTAATGTTTGGTAGGTGATTTAGCATCGTAATTTTGACTCAATCAAAAACTCGCGAAGTTGGCGCAATCAAGCCAACAACACGGCGATGAGACGTACAATAATTGTCTAGATAAAAATTGATGCAAATATTTTATGGAGACGGATTGTCTGGCGCCCAACAACGTGATTAGAAACAAGAACAATCTCCGTATGAGCTATTCGATTTTTATTCAATTATTGTCTTCGGTACATTCATTATCGCGTCGGCCAGCGATTTTACTCTTTCGAATACTCGTCGTAGCCCCGTCTGTATTGCAGCCAGCTGCGGTGCGGCGGTCCCAGGTTTCGATTCCCGTCGTGAGCTCTTGTTTATTCGATCCCGCGATACTGGTGAAAATGTACCCTTCACACATTACCATAGCTACATGAGGGGTGCATAATCTAATATTCGCTACAATGATTCGAAATAATAAAAATAAAAATAGTGCCACGCCCCCAGGCTCCCAAAATTGCCACGCCCACAAAATTTGGGCAAAAGGTAGGCTATAAATCGCCAAATAGTTGTACTGCGAGTGGTGCAAAATAATTTTGCCTTTGCTATTTGTTGTTGAATGAAATGACGTCGAAAAAAAAGGAAAGAAAAATAAACTCGTTACAGATTTCCGGTACAGCGATTAAAAAGCAGGATCTGTGGTTAAGTATTTCATAATCATGGGTGCGCGATGCCGAATGAATAATTTTCTTCCTTTGGCATGACAATGTGCCAATTTCTTAATTGCACTCACAACAAATTTAACGGGATATCAATTTTTTCCTCCAACCCTGCAGATAGCGCCACTGTGCTGGTGGTAACGCCATCTAGGGATAAATTCGTAAGTGAAACCTACGTTTTAGGTGAATTCATACTGTTTTCTAAATTAGAAGATCTACATGTCATCACAAGACATGGAATATCTTATACCTAGCTTGTTTCACTCAAAACTGGTTTAAATGTCATAAAACCAAATCAAAATTACCCTCAATTGCACTCGAGGTTTGCCCCCGTGTAATGGTGTTTCGCACTACTTTGCGGTTCTGTTTTGTAGAAGCCTATTGACAAATATTCTTGGGTAATATCGCAAATAGACTGAATAAAATAACAATCCTTTCATTAATTATTTAACATGAAAATACTAAGAATTTCTATTTTTCGGTCCATGTAATGTTTTTTTTAAACAGACAGTATCTGTCCCTATTTTAGATATTTAGTTTTCCATTGCCATGCACAATTTTTGGCCCCGATCAACACCAAAGATCGAAGTGCTTTTTTAAAGGGCTAAAATAGCTTCACGGGCACACTTTCCCCTCCCAATACCAAGAACAACCGATGTTACTCAATTTTTTGGACACCGGCCTTGAGAGTATCAATTGCTCTATGAAAGTCGACAGTCGACATTTTTTTTGCAATAATTTCGTTTGTTCGAGATGCGATAGAGGTCAATTCTTGCACCATCAATTTCCGATTATTGTTTATAATAAAAATGCAACTCATAATGCAGGTTATGCTCGAAACGGTGGCGTTACTGTTTGGTTGAGCCCCTCCATTATCGACCACCTATCGGCAAAGCCATGAAACATTTTATAAAATTTCCAAGTTTTCGCGTTATACAGCACATCATATACCGAGTTGCTCGTTAGATGGCGCTCCAACGAAACAGTTCGGCACGCTGTTATGTCATTGGGCAGCGTAATTTGGTTGCCCATGTCGTCATCTCGACGGGAAAACGCTGCGGATGTCTTATTTAATTTTCCGGTGGCTGACGATGCGTCAACAATGTCGTTGTAATCATTCGCTCGATAAAAATACAATTCACGTTTGTCAATTTTCGCAGGCTTCGGTCATATGGTTGCAATTCTTTGTCGTTTCTGATAACGAACAATTGATGGCCAAATCGAAAAATTCCATTGAAAAATAGTCACGAAAATGTAGGTCTACCTGTATCTAAACATTCAACTTTATCGTTTATACAGACGATTTGACCCTATACACATGGCTGTTTCGACGGCCCGGATATTTCACAATGTCGCTGTACACATGTTGTTTCAAATGTCGAATAATCTGATAGCCTCATTTGATAAAATAAAAGTCGTTGTTCGATGTTCTGACCTTGGAAGCCTGTTTGACTGTATACACTGTGAGGTCTACAACAATTACATTTCAATCATCCTTTTTTAAAGTGTCATTAGTTCGCGGCTCGAAAAATTACCAGTCAATTCACAAAAGTTCTACACGCCAAGGAATTTTCTTCTTGGCAATTTTTTTGGTACCTACAAATCCGGCTGCTATGCCTACATAAGATTGATAATTGTTGTATTATAGACATTCGTAGTTAATTTCCTCGAGATTATTTATTTTGCGTGTGCGTTTGCCATCTGGCTGATACGACGATTCGGGACTTGATTTCCTAATTGTTATTTCTCGCAGATGTGACCATGAAACTCCTGGAAGGCACGAAGGAAATCTGGTAGCCAAATGGAAGGTTTACGTGATTGTGCGGCAACGTCTTAGGTAAGCATTCGGTTAATTATATTGTCTCTTTAAAAAAAACGGGGTAGAAGGAAGCGCATGAAATTTCTGTTTTAGTGTCCATAATTTTCTGTTTAGGTTGAAAATATTTGAAACTACGAATGGAACCTCGAATATTGGCATCGGTATTTGTTTTTAAATTTTAAATCAAAGCGCATTTTCGTCGTTTGTCTTCGAGATAATAATTTTCACTGACGTTTTAATTTGCTACAGGGAATAATTTTTTGTCGGTGGGCAAGTGTTCAGATTAGCGTAATATATTTTCTATTCGTTCTACTCGTCCGTAATTTACCAATAATGCTTCCTGAGAATGAATGTTGATGGCAGCCTTGTACTGCTTAGCAAGCAGAACCATGCTTTTAATGTATCATTCGCTCTCACCGAACGCTAGGATCTGGCATCTTTTCAAGTTGTAATACGTGTAATTTTAATTTGGTAACGTGTTATAATTACCAGAAAAACAAAACACTAAATTTAATTTTTTGGCACCAGAAGATAACGAATCATCTTTGCGTGTTTGAAAGCAACATTAATCGTATACCGTTACCACTATCCTTGGTCACGTTTATGAATAAACCATTCGCCGTAATTTCTAAATAGTGAATAGGTTTTGTGACTTGTCAACAAGTTTTTGATCGACAAAGTCAGCTGTTTCGACTGAATGTTCTCGCGATCGCCTGGTCCCTTATATACACGGAATATCCACACGCCTCCATTATATTGCATACCCGATGCCGTGCTCTCTAATTATGCCATTACCGGTTCATGCTAAGGTATACAGGTACATGCACACACTTAGCAGGTCGACGCGTTGCACGTAATCAACTGGCGATGACGGGGGCGCGACACCAGGTGCTCCTTGTGGTTATATACTGAATCATGTGGGGGTTATTGGCACCCCAATCGGTTGCTCGTATTAGTTCGCTATGAATCGTCCCGGTGTCGGGGGACTACGCAATAGCACCCCGCCACTTTTTACCTTGAGGCGGGTCACCTGTCGCTGTATTTTTTTTTTATCGCCAGCGTTGTCGTGCCGATAATTGCGGCGTTTAAGATAGGAACCGCGAGGGCTTCCTGGCCGATGCGTAGATGCCTCGTTCGATTCTAAACTTTTATGTCTATTGATTCGTGCGTGGGAGTACTTAGGAGGATGACGATGATCCAATTTTTTTTTATTCGATTGTGACAGCAGATGACTACGATTGGGAAAACCCAACGAATCGAAAGGGTTTAGAAGATGTTACGAAGGATAATGATCTGGTAAAATAATGACGGATTGCCACCATTTTTGGCGGCTTGCGTTCGAGCCTTATACTCGAGTATCATTCTGGTGAAAAATTGCGCCCTCGATCGAAAGCAGCATCTTAGTAGCTTATGTTGTAAAACTGTACTGTTGTTGTACTCTAGGGAAACCAAAACAGTCGAATAGCATTTTCAATTAAACAAAAATCAAAACGGCGGGAATCTTATAGTCTTGGCATTGAGAGAGCCCTTGTATCGATGCAAAGCTCCACTATTTTGTATGCATTTTTCTCGTTCAGTTATAAATTTATATTACACTTTCATTCTATATTATTCCATTTTGAGCACAAATCATGCTGATACGCCGAAATTCGTAGTTTAATATACAAAATAATTGTATATTATGTTTTTTTTTTAAATTGTAATTATAGTGCTTAGATGAAATATATATTTCAAATTGCACATTACTAGTACCATAGATAAAATTTCACACAACTGTACATATTAAATAATTTTGATCGTACATTAAATCATTTTGAAAAAAAAAAATTTTTGCGGCCAATCGCAGTACTTGTATTTTTTGTACTCGTTATACTTGTATGTTTATCAGTATATTAATTAATTAATTATTATAACTTGTGACGCCATTGACGGGACGCGTGACGTTATTTTAAAAGTGACGCCACACATCGATTTTATTTTATTTTTTTTTAATTCACCGTAGCGCCTAGTGCACTACAGGAACACTGCACCCGCGTGTCTCTATGGAGATATGTGAGGGGCAGGGAAGGGAAGGGAAGAGGGATGCAGCTGGAATAGCCAGACTGCAGGA